>MJUU01065968.1:80917-105493 GCA_002080025.1 Modiolus philippinarum
GGGGGGGGGGCTACTTGCCAATAATTTTGGTAATACTCTGTCGATGGCCCTAGAAAAAGGGACCCTGTTAAAGACAGGATATTTGAAAAAAACACACCCTGTTAAAGACAGATCAGACAAAATATATACCCTGTTTAAGACTATACTTGCATTCAAAATCAACAAATCGCTGAAGAAAAAGATCCAGTGGAGCCTTTTATGGACATAGAATAAATCTTATATAGCTGGACACTAGTTTTAACTGTTGTTTTACATCTTCCAAATGGTCATGTGAAAATAATGACCCTATTCAAGACAGCAAGGGTGAAAAAGATACCATGTTTAAGACTAACTAATTGCAAAAACATGACCCATTCCTGCGGCACACTCATACCACCTAAATAATAGCAAGTAGCCCCCCGGGCTACCTAAATGATTGTCTTGATATAAATAATGGCTTTGTTACAGAGTAATAAAAATAATTCTGTGGTCAGATGTTTTAGTAGTAAAACAATTGTTTTCTCAAACAATGAAATTGTCCTGTAACTGTCATATCAATAGTACTTTATAAGAAGAAATATATATACAGCTTTATAAATGCAACGCAGATAATTTTGACATGATTTACATATAATGAAAATAAGTTATAGCATTTCTTCAGATAATTTTAACAAGATTTACTAATATAATACAAATAAATTATAGCATTTCTTCAGATAATTTTAGCAAGATTTACTAATATAATATAAATAATTAAGTTATAGCATTTCTTTATTTGTTCGTACTAAATATTGAGAGATAAAGAATGTTAGTACTACCAAGAGTTTGGAAATATAATTTCCTGATTTTAATTACATTAAAATGTTATGACTAGTTTCATGAGAATAGCTGTTGTTATATGTAATGCTAAAAATAGAAAGATGTTGCAGCATCGCCGACAGGGTTTTTCCTTATAGAAAATTTCCACTGAATTATTTTTAGCAAATTATCGATTTCCATGGGGTATATAAATACAAAATTTATGGACATCTCGTTATTCTTCCCACTTATTTTACAGCGTTTCATTGACTGTTTTTCACAGGTAAGTGAGAAATTTAATTAATTTTACATGCATTTGTTAATTGTCAAATGTCGTCCATTAAGCATATTATAAATTTATACCACGATGTCATTTAAATCCTGCAAAAATTCTGCCTTTTCATAATCTAATTTCATTAAACCTACATATTACTGATAATTTTTTATGGGCCCTGGTTTAATTTTCGGATATCGCCAACAGAGTTATAGCTACGTCATGTGCAGTAACGTTTATTCAAACTTTGAAATATTATATCTTTTTGAATAAAAAAAAATACGTCCTGACATAGCCATGCAGCTCAGTGTCAGACTGTCCAATGGTGTCTTCAATTTTTATTTTTGGTACCCAAACCTCCCCTATTAATTCTATCGTGTTTCCCTATAGTATACTAGACATATTAACACCGAAACGTTCAGGATATACCCAAACGTGTATCCTAAAATTAACAAGTTATTTACATCTTTAGCACAACATTGTCTTTAACAATTTAAACATTGTTGCTGTCCTCGACAATCGTAGTAAGCATGTTTAACACCACGTACATCAAAATTTTTAACAAAACATAACACTTCAAATACACGAAATATATTAATGCAACAAAAGTTTAGAACGCATCAACTTAAAGCTAAGCATACAGAGTGGACAGAGTGACGGGTGCTGTTTACAAAGCAGGACGTGCTTACCCTTCCAGAACACCTTATGTCACTCTCAGTTTCACTGGAGTTCACACTGTAAGTGCCTTTGTATGGAATGTTGTGATTTCTATTTCTGTGCTTTGTGTCTGTCTAACGTCATTGTTTTTTGTCTGGCGCCATTGTCTTCTGTGTATTCGTTTTGGCCATGTCTTTGGACTTCGATTTTTGTGGATTTCCCTCCTCTGTTCCTTCGGTATTCTACTGCCGTTGTTTTTTGTTGATTAAAAATTATAATATGCAGTTTTAAATATATGATCATTCGCAAAATATCTAGTATATTAAATTACTTTGTTATTGCTATATTATTACACTTACAAAACAATGGTATCACTACGAAGGTTAAAAACAACAAAATTGAAGTGCTCAGCCCGACATTTTAACAACCCTAGTTCATTTTTGTCACATTAATTTTCACATATTAACAGTGAAGGATTAAATGCACATGAATCAAATTCTCCATAAATACATGATGAAGCAAGGAACGGAACAACTCTTTTATTGTTGTACTTCATTAGCATAAGACGTTTTACATTAAAATACATGCCTTATTGCATAAGGTTAAGAAACTCGTCAAAAATAATTGAATGAAGGGTAATACCTCAATGATATGTGTAAGAAAATTTTGCAATTTTCAGTCATTCCAGAGTTATCTACATTTTTAAATTAAGATGTATTTGAATTCTTTATTCTTTGCATGCCAAGATTTCAGCAACTGCATTGTCAAATTTTATGGAAGGAGTTTTCGGCTAAAGTTAGTGAGAGTCGAAACAAAAGTCCCATCACATATTAAGTAAAAGGGGGACACCTTTAGATTTTTCCGTACTTTTAATTTTGTCAAAACAAATAAGTTCTCATTTAATTTTATTGTACAGCAGTTGCTTTGTATAAATACAAGCGAATGGTTAACTTGACAAGACAACATACTATTTATATTTTATTTATAGAAACATGGTATAGAAAGCAGAATAACATGTAACAAACATCGTTTTCAGAAAGTACGTCTATTATTAAATGTCAATTGATTTGTTAATAATATAAAACAAATAAAGTAAAATAGGTCATTAAATATCTGGACTTTTCAAAATATGTTTTGGAGCATATATAAGTGAAATCTTTCAACAAATCGGTGTATTTAAAAAAAACTCATCTACACAGACGAGTGTTTTTCGTTTTTTCAAAGCTAAGGTGAAAAACTATCAATTTTAACTTACTGCGGTTACTTTCTCATCTTCTCTCAATACTGTCAATAAAAGCTTGAACAGTAAAATAGCGAGTGAAAAACATATAAAATAAACCTAATTCTGTTAAAGTCGAGAGTGGAAAAACTCGAAAAACAGTATAAGAGGTCTTTACTTTTTAAGATGCAATGTGCTCGGAAATGTGTGTTCCTGTATAATGTCCGTTATATTCATTTATGATTTATTTTTAATTTCTTATGTATTTTCTTATTTGTAATTACCTGTATTTCTCGTTAATGTTCCTTAATAAATTTTCTGCAATACCGTCTCAATTGAATAAAAGTGTACACGATGAGAGATGGGTACTTTTTTTAGTTTCGTGAAGCACCTTGTTATTTACAAATCGATATTTTGTTTTTGATACGGACTTTATCACGACCAGTATCAAGTGAGCCCGTTAAAAACGTTTAAAAGACAACTGCATAATTTGTAACCATTCGATGAAATGCACAAATTAGTGAAATAAACCTGGTGACTACAGAAACTATAAGGGAAATGAAAGGAAATTGGATCATAACCCAAAACCCATTTGAACAAAGGGCCATTCAGTATTGCAATACAGACATCCTGAAAAAAAAAGAACAACAAAACCATGACATATGATAAATAAACAAATAAACAACAAAGTTATCCAAACAGTTGTTTGAAATCTATTAAATCCGATTTGATCATTCTGTGGACCATAAAAAAGGTAAAATTATGTAAGTACAGTATGAAATGAAGCTACTCTTGAATTAGTTTGAACTTCAATATTTAATCAATACACAATACTAACGTAAAGTTGTTGCAAATAAGTTTACTGGTAAATAAATAGTTTTAAAATAAAAAGTGATTGCAAACGTAACAAATGGCTTAAGTTTTTTATGTTATTGTTTCTAAAAAAAATGTTTCACATAAAAATTGTTGCTCTGTCTTAATTCTGTTTCATTGTATTTTATAGTTTGAATTTTGTTAAAAGCTCCGATTACAAAACCAATATCATAATGTCAACATAAAGATACAAAGGATACATTGATATGTTGATAATGTTCAAGGTAAGATTTGTAATTAGCAAGTCTGCAATACTCATAAAAAATATATAGTCCAAAGGAATTTTCCAGCAAAGAATACTTAATAAATACTGAATTGTCTAAAACATTCAGCTTAGCACAAATTAATTAAAATAATTTGCGCGTTTTGAAAACAAAATAATAAATAAATGACCTACTTCGGAGTCTTTTATGCTTCTGAAAAATTGTGATGTTGCGAGTTCAGTTTGAATACACAACTTTCAACTTACACTAAAATTATACGTCAATAGAGAGCGACTAACATGCATAATTTAAAATTTTCCCAGGAATTGCTTATAAATCTGCTTATGCATGCCTTTAAAAATTAAGTACGTATATCTGAAATAATAAATATAATACAAAATTATATATTAGAAGGTAACACATTATTAAAATAATATTTCTTTGTCGAAATATTTCTTTCCGTTGTTATCAGTCAAAACAAGTATTGCAACACCTAAACACATTTAAATCTTGGTCGAAAAAGAATAGTACAGTAGAAAATGGTGTATAGCAATCTCAATTGTCGACGCCATGCTTTCAGGAAATATTGCACGTTTTAAATCTAGGTTTTGTTCAGATAAGTAAAGTAAAGGCACTTTACGCTATATATCAAATAAAAGATACAGCAAAAATGCATTATTTAAGATTATGTTACGTACAATTGTAAAGGCAAACCCAGCCCTTCAAATGTACTACTATAAAATATCATTTTAGCCCATTTTGTGATTTTTTTGTCTTTTTTGAGACAAAAAACTTCTTTTCTCTATCCATAAGGTCATAAAAGTACATTATGTATTTATATTGTGTCAATATTGGTAAAACTATGTTTTGTATAAAATTGTGAAACATACTCCTAAAGATGAATATTTTTCATTTTATTTTTGCAGAAAGAAGTATGAGATATAAGTCCTGATGGGGGACGTTAAATTCCATCAAATCGTCTTGTGGAGGGGCGACCAGACTGACGGAGATGAAAGTTACCATGGAAACATCCTTCACGTTTCACAAGTGTTCTTGGCAACAAGGACTTGCTTGGTTTTTTATTAATTGTCATGGAATTTGAAGAAGAAAAAAGACTTTTTTTGGCAATTAACTCCAACATAGATATGAAAACAGAAAGTTGAGGACTATTCGTCTACTATTTACGTCCTTCAAAGTATTTTTCGGTGGTATATTGATATCTTTTTAATGAGTCACTCAGTTTATTTGTTAATTTCTTTTTTTGTTGAAAACTATACGATAAGAGAAAGATTTTTTTTAACTGCAAAGCAATAAAATTTCTAAAAGCTCTTTTCATTTACGTCCTCTTTTTGATGACGATTCCAAGTAAAAGGTACACTTGACATAGTGGTAAAAAGAAGATTACTTTTATATACACTTTGATAAGCAGATGAACGAGACAAAATTATTGTAATATCCCTGCAACAAAGTTAGGGGGTATATTGGAATCACCTTGTCCGTCCGTCCGTCCGTCTGTTCGTAGATATTTTTTGTCCGGATCTCATCTCGGAAATCCTTCAATATTACTCATTCAAATTCTGTCTGTATGTTAGTAACTATAGGAACTCGTGCATCTCCTATTTTTAGATTGATTCATTTCTTTTTTAAAAAGTTATAGCATTTTGGGGATTTTCCTACTTAGAATCTATACTGAAAAAATTTGTCCGAAGCTTATCTCAGAAAGCTTTCTGAATATCTTTTTCAAATTTCTTCAGCAAGTTCATTATTATATAAACATGTGCACCTGGTATTTTCAGATTGATTCAATAAATTTTGAAAATTACGTCTACTACAATATTTTTGTACTTAAGTACCCACATGGGAAATTTTTGTCCGAAGGCAATCCCGGCACGTCCTTAGAATATCTTTTTAAAATTTTGTCACAATGTGTATGCACCCGGTAATTTCAGACTAATTCATCAAATTTCGAGAAAGTGTTTTGAACTTTGTATATTTTCTGGAAAAAGGGGGATTTATATCATAGTGTTCATACTTGTATTGTGTCCACACTTGTACTGTGCCCACACCTGAATTGTGTCAACACACACTTAAATTTTCACTTACCATATTGATTCAGGATTCAATCAGGGGGATATAACTGACGACAGCTCTAGTTTTAACTGTTCTTTCACTTTGATATTTTGTGTTGCTAACATTGGGTTTTGAGCATAAATGGCCTTTTATCTGCAATTTATATAAAGTTTTTTTTATCAACTTTGGTTGATATTGCATCAATGGTTACGACAAAAGAAAAATTATCAGGACTTTCTCAAGACGTCACATGCATATTGCTAAAATTTGTTTTTTTCTTCTTTGTCTTCCTGTTTGTCATATGCGCATATGCAGAATATAGATTGACAGTAACTTCGGTGTTGTATTATTTCATACCACTTCGCCGATGCTTCTGCTGGTGGACTGTTAGTCCTCGAGGGTATTCACCAACCCAGTAGTCAGTACTTCGGTGTTGACCCGAAAACTGACTTTATTGAAACTTGCAATATCTGAATTTTACAAAATATTGTTTAATACTAAGGAGTATCTCCCTCATACATAGCTCTGTCCTTAGCTGAATTTTGCCTTTCTATTTAGATCTGTTTGGTTATCATAGTGTCTGTTTATCATCTATTTAGATCTGTTTGGTTGTTTGTTCTCTATCAGCTTTTACACGTTTTTCGGTTAATGGACTTTCAAATTTTTTGGTTTGATCTGCACTGATGAGACATAAGTTGTCGAAATGCGCATATGCAGAATATAAATTAACAGTAATTTCGCTATTGTGTTATTTATTACCACTAAGCCGATGCCTCTGCTGGTGGACTGTTATTTCCCATGGGTATTCACCAACCCAGTAGTCATTACTTCGGGACTGACCCGAAAACCGACTTAATTGAAACTTGCAATATCTAAATTTTACAAAATGTTGTTTAATACTAAGGAGTATCTCTCTCATGCATAGCTCTGTCCTGAGCTGAATTTTGCCTTTCAATTTAGATCCGTATGGTTATTTGCTCTCTATTAGCTCTTACACGTTTTTCGGTTTATGGACCTCCAAATATTTTGGTTTGATCTGCACTGATGAGACATAAGTTGTCGAAATACGCATATGCAGAATATAAATTATCAGTTATTTCGGCATTGTGTTATATATTACCACTGGGCCGATGTCTCTGCTGATGGACTGTTAGTCCCCGAGGGTATTCACCAACCCAGTAGTCAGTACTTCGGTGCTGACCCGAAAACCGACTTTATTGAAACTTGCAATATCTGAATTTTACAAAATATCGTTTAATACTAAGGAGTATCTCCCTCATACATAGGTCTGTCCTTAGCTGAATTTTGCCTTTCTATTTTGATCTGTTTCGTTATCATAGTGTCTGTTTATCATCTATTTAGATCTTTTTGGTTATTTGTTCTCTATCAGCTTTAACACGTTTTTCGGTTTATGGACTTGCAAATTTTTTGGTTTGATCATAAGTTGTCGAAATACGCATATGCAGAATATAAATTAACAGTTATTTCGGCATTGTGTTATCAATTACCACTGGGCCGATGTCTCTGCTGATGGACTGTTAGTCCCCGAGGGTATTCACCAACCCAGTAGTCAGTACTTCGGTGCTGACCCGAAAACCGACTTCATCAAAACTTGCAATTTCTAAATTTTACAAAATATTGTTTAATACTAAGGAGTATCTCCCTCATGCATAGTTCTGTCCTGAGCTGAAGTTTGGCTTTCTATTTAGATCCGTTTTGTTATTTTTTCTCTATCATCTTTTACACGTTTTTCGGTTAATGGACTTCCAAATATTTTGGTTTTATCTGCGCTGATGAGACATAAGTTGTCGAAATGCGCATATGCAGAATATAAATTAACAGTAACTTCGGTATTGTGTTATGATAAATGAAGAAATGGTAAACTTTCTATATCAAAAATAACGATACAAAAATATGTTTAACATAAAAAGTAATCTCAGCATATTTAAATTCTGTATAAAGTTTTTTTTATTCTTTGGTGAATTGCCGACAAAAGAAATTCTGGACATTTTCTTTTTAATAAGGATTTAATCACTGCCTAATGAATCAAGTTCGACTTAACAGACCGGCCTGATACTGATCGAGTGATTGAGTCCTACTTAAAGAAATAGGGAATGTTGTTTTTTCATTTTTTTTACCCTAACGTGACTTGTTTACAATAAACAATAAGAATTTATGGAGTGTATGCACATAAGACACGGCAAATTGTCCAATTTCAATGACTGCACCTTTACATATAATCTTACAGAGGTATTTATAGTTGTGTTAAATACATTATTTTTATTCTGTCGTGAGCAGAGAAGAGAGAAACTATTTATTATGTTTCAAATAAACCTTTGGGAATGAGAGATAATCAGAGATTTTAGCGCCTATAGATTCTGACTGACAATCAATCTCCCCCAATAGTAGGTTCAAGACCGAACGTTGTGTTGAATTGTTCTCTTGTTGACAGCAATACTCTGTTAGTTCGCTATTGGTAGAGGAGATAACTATTCATAAACATAATGGAAACATGGCAATATTTACCATGTTGTAACAATTAAAAAATATCACATCTGCACTAAAGAGGCATAAGTTGTCGAAACGGCTATATGCACAACTTCGGATTTTCTTTATTGTTGTTATTAAAATAATCTTCGCAAATTATTAAACATCATATTCTCTATCAGTTTTTGAATATCTTTGAGTTTGTTGTCTTCCAATTTTTTATCTGCACTGAAGAGACATAAGTTGTCGAAATGCTCATATGGAGAAATTAAATTCACAATAAGTTCGGTATTTAGTTATTTATCACAGTAATGAAGAGGAGATATCTTAATTAAATGACAAAATGAAAACAATTTTGGATTATCAAAAAAAAAAAAAAAAGATATGCACTGAAACAAAAATCGAACACGTAATGATAATGCATTGGTCAGTGGCAAATCGATATACCAATGGGCACAAGTTGTGTTCCCCGAATAGCAGACTTGTTTTGATATTATACGAGATTGAATGTCTTTTGGGTTTCGTAAATGACCTTAAAAAGAGGCGAAATTTTTCAATCTAACTTATAGATACTTTCCATTAATAACACGTTCACTTGTTTGATCCATTTGATATACTAGTATCCTCACCAAATAGCGATAAAGATAACGACAGAAACAACAAGGTTTACATCATTTTTAGACTAATATCTCGAATTTGATGAAAATGGTCACACAAGTACTAAAATTTACAACAAAAGCGACGATTTTTATTTCAAAGTTATCAATTTCCTTAACATTGAAAGTAATATAACAGCTTCTCCTGCTTACTGAATGTATGTTTCACCTTTGATTCGCTACGCGAGAGCAAGCACAAATTATACACACTTTCCTTTTAAACATAGGTTAACTAAATGATTCCTGCTGTTGTGTCATTTGTATATTTAATGTCCTGAGACACGTATCCTGAGTGCAGAGTCTCCGTAACCGCTTAAGTAATAATGGCTTCAACGAATTCGTTTGTAAATATCATTAAAAAAGTTCTTAAATAGATTACAGTGCCTTGTGGAAAAAAGTTTGGGTCCGAACTCTGATTTAAGATTTTTTACTACTTATTTCTTGGATGATCGTGTCTTTTACTATGAAAAAGAAAGGAAATGGGGTAAATGTCAAGGAGACAACATCCCATTTCCAGGTTAAAACGACCGAAAACAAAGCATCTAGTGGTCACCGTACGATCTTCAACACAGTGAGGAACCTCACACCATATAGCAAGCCCTAAATTGCCCCAAAAAGGTAAAAAGGTGAATAAATCAATGGAAACAAACCACATCAAATAACCCAAATATCAAGAAACTAAAATTTTATTAGAAGACAAGGACAAGCCAATGGCCAACATATTCCTGACTTGGGACAAGCGCAAAAAAATACGGTGGGGTTAAAGTCGTTTTATTGGATCTGTCTACTTTTTTCAATAGTAATTGCATACTACCGCAATGGTAATAATAGTTCAAATTTTCGTCTGTTATCTGAATTCGTTTTTGGTTTATATTGATTCAAATTATGTTCAAGCATGGGAACAATGTATTGTAATGCATTTCTAATTTTTGTTCCCTTTTTCAATTATTAACGATTCAAAATATTAATGTACATGTGTTTTTAAGTAATTAGTAATTAATATCCGCGGCAATATTATCTAATATTCATTTTGTGATTTTCTACAGCTCCTGGAAACATAGGAATGAAACTTCTTCATTTGAGATTTTTACGCTAAGTAAATGTATTAAAATTGAAATTGCGGAAATTTTTTAACTCTTGCTTGTACAGCGATTTTGTGAACAGATCGAAATTACTGTATCGAAAACTTAAATATCAAGGGTATGTTCAGTCACTGTCGCAATTGTTACTATAGAAGTATTACGGTCATCACCACGACTTGACAGACCATTACAATGTTTCTATTTCTCAAATGAGAATACATATCTTTGGATAGATCCAGAGTTTATTTCCGGACTGACTAACACGGACTGCGACAAAACCGGACTTTCCACTGGCAGTGTGACGGGTGTCAGTCATGGAGCATATAATGCCAACCCTTCCGGAGCACTTGATGATACCTCAGTTTTTGTTGGGGTTCACACTGCAAGTGCTTTAGTTATGTGCATGGCGTTCTTATTCGTTTTTGTTTATTTGTTTTGTCTTTGTTGTACTGTCTCAATTCTTGTTGGATATGATATGTCTTGATCTTGAATCTATTATTTTTTTAATCCCCCTTTTCTTGTTTTTGCTTCGATATTCGTTTACGGATGTATTGACACTGATTTGTACGATCGTTTCAGTGTTGAAGATTATAAAAAATATCTTAATCTAAGTAAGTAAGAACCGAACCGTCAGTCTAAAACGACTAATCCTAGAACATTGGAATAGAACAAAAGAAATCGAGCTTCTGTTTAAATGCGATAGAAAAATTATTATCGACTGTTCACTATAGATGCAAAATAAAAAAGGTGTTTTCATTGAAAATAATCATGATATTTATTCGTTCCTACATTTTGAGTTTATATTAAAACAACCTAGAATGTCACAGATGAGCGCATACATACACATATATGGCACAGATCAGCTTGAAAGATCAATTTAGTGTCTGTCTTTAAAGTGGATCCCCAGAAAGGCCATCGCTTGAGTTCGACCAAAATGTGTAAACAGATTGCCAATAACCCCGTTAAACCATGTGCAAATTTTTATTTCCACCCTTTGTAGCGCTTCTCCAGAAACAAAAGTTCAAACACGGTCTAATTTCAATTTCTTATGCATTCTTTTCTACGTTTTTTTCAGGACTCAATTTTGCATAAAAAACAAACCTGTCAATAAACCATCCAAAAAAGATACTAAATTGCAACCACTCTAATACTAATAAATACATACCCAGAAATCATGAAAATACCAAAGGTAATACGTGCTCCTTCAATTGCCTCGTATATTTATTCCACAGTGATCACAAATCACGCGAGAGCTAAAAATGCAATGGAAAGTCGATTTTCTCCCGACTTAAAAACTTGAAAAACAGTGGATCCTGAAAAGGCCATATTTAGAAATCAACTACGATCGATACAGTGTTGTATATTCAATAATTCTTCTAAATTGTTCGCCGGTGTAAACCGCTAGCTCCTGCTTGTATTGGTACCAAGTCCGCCTATCCCGATATCCTATCGTTATACACGTTTCTCGCTTGTTTTTTTATATGCTTGTGTAGTTCCCTTGCAGATTGTGGCATGTGATTGTTTTTGCAGCCATTGTAAGTATTTTTTTGTTATCTTCTCCATATTAATTTGAAAATTTTGTCTCCACCAATGCCTTTTGAGATTTTTTTCTTTATTATCGCAGATTTTCGACTAAAGTTGGTTTTAAAACATAAAGTAGCAATAATTGTATATTTCCTGTATATCCGTACCATACAGCGATTGACGTGAAATAAAAAAAAAATACCGTAAATTTTACAAATTTGATCTGTTCATTCTCGTTGCTCTTCATCACACACCTTGTTTATTTGGGGAGATTAGAACAAAGAATATTTTATTCACCAATCAGGGGCCCATAATAGGCAAAAATTTAAGAAAATAACAATGATTAAGTGATTACGATAAGAAAAGAAAACACATATAACAAAAAGAAAAGAAGACATGCTATAAAACTCATATTTTACGGTATGTTCAGAGCCAAACAAACATTGAATATTCATAATATATACTAACATATATTCTACGTTTCTTCTGATTGTTTACTATTCTTCTTCAAAATAATTTTCTCAGAGCATGTCTCAACGATATGATTTCAAACATTGCACACAGTCAGACTAGCAGATGATGTTATATGCTGCCGGTTCAAATTTTCAAAAAAGACGGCATTTCCAAGATGGCCGCCATTTTACGTATCAATACCTCAAGAAAAAGAATGCAGAAATTGTTCATGTGTGACTGTGTAAATATTCATTGAGAGGAGAGAAATAAATGGCCACCAAAATACGTCCAAATTTCAACTTTGTCCGATTTCAACGAAAATTGATCTCTAGGTAGATTTCGAGGTCGAATGATGACAAATTTATAGTACAAAACTTACTTATTTGCACCTACTTAACAAATCTAATAATAGCAAACACCACAACAACATAATTACAACGTATTACAGTTGTTTATAGATATTATGTTTTTGAAGCTGCTACATAAAAAAGATTCAATTATCGTGCCCGTAATGCGAAACCTTTTGAGCCTTGTATTAACATAAATTAATATATCTACTTCATTTTATATTGATTTTTAAACTTACGTTAATACAGTTGTCATTTTTTTTTATTTGTATCTAATAAGCAATGAAGGGATATGAAGTAAATGCACGTGAGACAAAATCTCTACAAATACATGATAAAACATGTGTCTTTCACGTAAGATGGTCTATATCTGTTCTGCCTTTTTAATTAAAGAAGAGATAGTCTTTAAAAAGAAATAGTTCGTTTTTCTGATAAAGATATCGAACCAAAAACATGAATATTTTAGTTAACAACACATACTATTTTTCTAAACTTTAAAATTTCTATGAATAGTAAGTACACGAGATGAAAAAACTTAAAAATAGAAAAAAGAAGGGAAACGGGGAATGTGTCAAAGAAACAACCAAAGGGGAGTAATAACAACTAAAAAAAAAAAAAAAACAAAAAAACAAAGACAAGACACACAAGTGCTTAATAAATTTCCTGACTTAGAACAGGCGCAAACCTGCTGCGGCGGGGTTAAACTAGTTTTATTGGGCCCAAACCTTCCCCCTTGCCAATGTGATAAAAAAGCATTCAAATTAAATTAAACATTTTTTTTACGATTTGCTTACAACTTTCAATTACTTTTGGTGAACGACGTTTTGATCCCCAAGCACATCGCTACCTTTGGACCTAGTAATGGTCTTCGTCTTCGTGTCTGTCTGTACACTTTTTTTGTCCGCGCAACTCATTAGAAACCGTCCCTCTAATTTCTTCTAATTTACAGGACTGTTAGTCACGTTGATCATATTGCATCAACATTTTAAAATTTTGTAGGACATATGAGACTTTTAATATTTCAACATTGTATTACAATGGCTTACATTCTGGACGAAGCTCCTCAGGAAAGACTACTTGGATAATGAATGTTCAAATATAACATGCCCATTTGTCACCGTGTGTACCAGATCATATTTTATCGCCTTAATGATTTGTCAAAATGTGTTGGAGTTATGGGACTTAACCTTTAACTTTGACCCTTCTTTCAAAATTAGGGTTTGTCATATGCTTTTTCTGTTCCAAGATAGTGGTTATTGAGTTAGTAGTGTACCTTAATTGGGTTTTATTCGCATGTTTATGATACTATAAGGAAACGGGATAGAGAAAGGGGAGGTTTGGATACCCATAAACCGGATTAACCCTACTACCGGCTTTTGCTAGTGCCGGTACCAAGTCCGGCTATCCCGAATTCCTATCGTTATTTATGTTTGTCTCTTGTTTTCATTATTGTTTTTCTGGTGCAGTTTGCTTGTAAGTTGTGGCATGTAATTGTAGTTCCTGGCCATTGTAGGTGTTTACTGTTATCCTGTTTTTGTAATTTTAAATATTCGACATTGGTACACAATTTTAAGATCTTGTGGTAGCAACTCGCCGGAAACATCTACTCGAATTTTATTCAAATTTAAATTTAAGATTGTCGCCATTTGTACTAAACCAGGGCAACAGTTTATATGAGCAATATCGGACTGAAACTTTTTGAATAATTAACATCATTAAATGTTTGAAATTAAAACGAATATAAAGCTTAACATTTCATGTTTGGTATGTTTTCATAAAAACAACTTGTACCATACATCGAATAATACTAATTTTTCTATCAGCACAGTTTTTAGGGTGCCACGAACTTACAAAATAAAACATAATGTAAAGTGTTCACTATAAGGTATAAGTAAAGCTCATTGTTGAAGGCCTCCCTGTGACTTCAAAATAACAACAATAAAAGCGTTGTTCCATTGCCTAGTTTGAACATGTATTTGTAGAGACTTTGTCTGATTCGCATTTACTCCTTATATCTTCATTGTTAATGATATTTTAAAAGGGAAATAAAGCAAGGGCATGTAATACTATGTATGTGGAGAAGTATTCTATATTTGTAAAAGTCTTTTGCAAATTAACAGCGTAATAGAGTAAAAATAAATGTAAAAGAATTAGAAAAAAATATTTTGATAATGGATTTGACTTTACTACCGGAGTTGACATGTTCAACAAGGCGGGCTTGATGCTTACTCTACCGTTGCATCTGATTTCACACCTGGTTCTTTAATGGCTCTGAGTTGTTCATTTTTATATACGTGTGTGTCTTTTTTTCTTTTATCGTGTTCATGCTATGCCTTTGTGTCTTTGTTTTTCAGGTGTTGCTATTGTCCTTGGAATGTTCGCTTTAAGCTTAAGGTTCGGTTCCCACTTACTTTGGTAAATTTCCCGAAACTCCCTGACACTTGATATTCTGGGAGCCTGTTATTTTTTTCTACCTAGCAACCATACAATGAACATACCTTTCAGTGATAGCATTTCTATTAAAATATGTTATAATTCTAGCAGATTTATATTACCTAGATTACAATTGGAACCCCCTTCATAACTTTTTCTGAATGGTGGTCTGAAAAGGGTCGTAATGGATAGTACAGTTTTGGATTGCAATTGAAACCAAACAAGAAAACTGAAATTTTAGGAAAAAGGTATTCTGCTACATGCTACATCATTGTTTTCAATTTCAGTAATATATATATAAACTACATTATTTAGGGAAACTTTGACCACATTTTTGACTCTGAATATTTTAATATAAGCAATTTCTTTAACATAGATTATATGGCGAACCTATGCCTAATCTATTTTTTGAAATGGGGACATAAATGTAATGATTTCAGTAATATGATTTACCTCCATTTAAGGGCAAAAATTGTCGATTTTGTTTATTTTATTAATTTTTTTCTTTTGAAAATTGGTTGCTATCGAAACAATCAAGTACACTGAAATTTTGTAAAAATTATTCTGCTGCATATTATATTTAGATATACAAAACACAAGGAACAAAAGTTTGATTTCAGAATTTTTTTAAGCTACATATTAGATGAAACCGCGGCTCAATTTTGTTTTAGAATTGTCTAAGAAGTGTTGTTTTCATATTTACGCAATTGGTATTACCTGTAGTATAAGGGTAACCTTGGCAAATCCTTTTCTGAAAGGTTTTCGGATATTTGTTGTATTTTATAGTGGGAGTTTTAAAATACCATAGAAACTGAACCAGAAAGCTGAACTCCACTAGACTAATGTAACAGTTTATATATTATAAAGGGAACCTTCGACGCCGTTTTTGCGATTCTAAATTGAAATGGTCAGAGCCTGGACTACGATTTTTAATTAATATATTTTTTTTTATATCATAGCTGACTTGCACGTTTTTATATGCTAAATAACACAAACTACTTGCAACCTGGCACTTGCATCTTTAAAGTTTTTTTGTAAATTTAATTATCATATACCTCTTTTAATCCATACAACACATGAAGCTAGCTACTTCCACATTTGGGTTCTTGAAGTCTCATGTGCGGCGGGCATAGATGGCTAAGTTAAGCATCCTTGTTCTTTTTTTTATTTCGATGAAGTTTAGTTTATGTTGGCGTAAAACATGATTTTATTCACGCATATTAGGTAAATATGATTTATTATTAATACTATTTTTATTATTATTAATATTATTATTACTCCAATACACACAGGCGCAGACGTTTAAGGTGTCTGCGGGGTATTAATTTCTTATTATAGAATTTTGTAAAATATTTTGTGTAGAAACATAATTGTATTATTGTTCAAAATATAAAATAAATTTGAGGGTTAAGCGCAAAATCTGAAATTGAAAATTGCAGGATTTTACATAGAAATGATAGGGAATAAAAGTGACAATAAAAGTCCGAATCGATCAAAGGAAGAGACCAGTAAGGAAAATCCGTATAACATTCGACTGAATCAGGGGAACACAATCCGACACAGAACATTTTTGGCAAGCCGTCATAATCCCGACTTGAAAATGGTCATATGAGAGGATAGTTTGGAAAATCTATTATAGAATTTTTTCATACTTTGCATGTGTTCAATTAGTATTATGTAGTTTACATATAAAAATAAAAATTAGGGGTCACCGTTGAAATAAGAGAGAAAATTGCAAAATGTAAATTTCTCTAGTGATATCTTTGTTAAAAAATTTTATCAAGTTATCTCCCTTGAACATTTCTGTGTTCTGTAAACCCAGCAACAGATTTAAAGGTCATATGTTTTAGCTCACGTTTTTGTAACGAAAATGTCATAAAAATGATTAGGAATATAAATTTTTAATATATTTGAACTTACTATTCATTTTCAATAACTATTTTGTTAAATTTCTTAATGAATGAAACCTAAATGAACAATTATTAGACAAAAATAATAAAAGTATGACACCATTCATATACTAATTTAATTACATATAGTCTTTCTTTTCTAGCAATGTACTTTATTTTAAGTTCACTTGTAATATTCTTATATATTATTGTGCATTTTTTGCAAAATACATATTATCTTTTAATTTTTTTTTCTATTTCTCTGTTTCTTATGAAAGGAGTTTGCTTCATCAATGGTATTATAATTAGTCCATGAAAAAAATATGCTACCACATAATTCCAACTTTTAAAATAGAATAAAAAGAATGAGAGGAAACACATATAATGCTAAAAAAAGTCACATGCCACAATGAACCAAGAGACTGCACAAAAAAAAACTACCAAACTGAAGACAAACGACAAACGTTAACAACGATAGGAACTCGGGTTAAAATTTGGATTAGGTGCATTCATCTTAGGGATCATTTTGTAAGGGTACCATGAAGGCTTTTTTTTTCTGAAGATGCTTTCCCGTATTAATGAAGCCGTTTTCGGCAGTTTCCGAGTCCGTCAGACCTGTTTCCATGTTTTTAATTCATTGCTAACGTTAGCGTAAATTCAATTTTAGAAAATATGTACATTGCAAAACGTATTTGCTGTAATACAAAGAATTGTTAATCATATTCGAGGTCTTCTAGTACAAAGCAAACTTGATCAAATTAAAGAGCCCTTTTATGGTATTTTGGTGTCTTTTTGGCTATCGACAAGATAGTTCAACATTTGAAAGTATTAATTTTCATAAATGATTGCCTCGACATGCATCGTATGGTGACTCCTAGATGCTTTGTTTTGGGTCATTTTAACCTGCAGATAGGATGTTGTCCCCTTGACATTTACCCACTTCCTTTCTTTTTCAAATTTGCTTAAAGTCCAAATAACGATAATAAAAAATTATCTATCTATAATAGTTTCTTACTTTACGATGACACAAAAGGGTATGTTAATTGACATGAAAATAGTGTACAAATAACCAAAAATGGTTAATCGTAAAGAACAAAATCCATAGCTGCCCAATACGAACTAGTCCCTGCACTACATACTGATTTAATTTACGGGATCCAGAAAAGGGTGGTTCACGTCGTTTTTTGTTTATAATTTTTGTCAATTTTTACCTTAATTTTGCACGAAATTTAAAAATTCATAGAAGCCCATGTGGATAAGAGAATCGAGTTAGTCAGGACATTTTCCAAAAATAGTATACTGTCAAAAAACCTTTTAAGTACAAAAGATAATTGAAAATTGTATCAAATAAAGTAAAAGTTAAATAAATCAATCCACTGAAATGAAAATACAAGTTCTTAAATACAGCTGCATTATTTGTTACCTCCAGTTGAATATAGGATTTATTAAATTAAACCTCTTGACAACAGAAACTATAAATGAATGATATTAAAGAACATAATTATTGAGATACCAGTCAGTTAATAGATAGCCACTGTCTATCAAAAGGATTCCAGACCACAAATGAAAACACATTGAAACAAATTACATCACACAACAATGGAATACGGATATCCCAGATAAAACAAAAACAAATGCCACAAATAATTTTGAACTTCATTTAATTCGGTTGTGATCAGTCGCTGAACCATGAACCATGACAAAAAGTATAAGTATGTAAGTATTGAGGCGTAGTAACCAGCCAGACCTTAAGTTATACTGATATTAGTTTGACCTATAATGTTTAAACCATGACACAATGTTGCATGCAACGTTACTAGTATATATATATATATATATAATAGCTGATTAGATAATTTATAATGATTGCTAAATTGAAGTTTGCACCGTTCTAAAATCCTTACTTAAATTATTTATTTAGTGATTGCAAAAAGTGTTTTAAATTATATTTTTATTTTTTCTACGGTAAAAATTATTCAATATCAAAATCGTTGCTCTGAATATCTGCCCTAATTGTATTTCATTGTATTCTTACAGTTTGAATCTTCTACAAACTTTTCACTACGATATTAATATGTCAACATAGGAAACAGTCTCTAAAGATACATGGTAAAACAAAGTAATGGAACAACGCTTTTATTGTTGTTCGTCATCGTGAAGTCACCATGAGGCCTAATCAATGAGCTGCGCTCAAAGTTCAAGACGGCCCCTAGCACCGTTTTGAGCTGAATTTATTGCTAATTATCGAGCAATGCTACATTCATGCTCGTCATTATTCAATCCGAGTTTTTCAACAAACATAAAATTAACCGGCAAAACGTTCTTAACATCTCTGTCATCCGTTGCCCGACAAAAAGCCCAACAGAAGACAATAACAACACTCAAACAACCACGGGGTATTCATCGGGTCAAATGGAAGAAAACTTGGCGAAACAAGTATGATGTGAATAAACAATTTAAACAATTTTCACTATATAAAGTTTAACGTTATAAAATTATGTCTTTAGAGGGACTAACATGGATGATTAAAAAATTTCCCCGGGAGCCGCCTGTAAATCTTCTTTTGTAGGCCTTTACAAATTAAGTACGTGCATCTGAAATAATAATAAAAAATACAAATTTTTATATTTGAGGGTGACATTTTATCGAAATAATGGTTTTTTTTGGTCGAAATTGAGCAAAAACATTAGGGTGTCACATACAATACACATAAACAATGTGTGTGTGATATATACATGTAATTCTGAAAATCAACGAGGCATACTAGAACTGCAAATTGAATCAGCTCATTTATTTCTATCTTTCCGATGTTGGCAGTCAAAGCAGGTATTGCAACACCTAAACACACATAAATCTTGGTCAAAAAGAAGTATAGTAGCAAATGGCGTATATTAACCTTATCTCAATTGTCGATACCATGCTTTCGGGAGATATTGCTCTCTTTTAAATTTAAGTTATATCTAGGTTAGTAAAGACACTGGAAGTTATAGATCAAATAAAAGATACAGCAAGAATTCGCTATTGAAGATTATATCACAGTGAGTTGTAAAATCATCCCTTCAAATGTACTTCTATATAGAATCATATTTTTTTGCCTCTTCTTTTGTTTTTTTTTCTTTTTTTCTCAAATAAAATACAAAAACTTACAGACAGAAAACTTCTCTTCTCTATCTATAATGCGTAAAACGCAGCTGATGATATTGCGGCAATACGGGTAAAAACATGTTTTATATATAAATGTAAATGTGGAACACACTCCTAAAGATGAATACTTTTTTTCAGAAAGAAGTATAAAATATAAGTCCTGATGGGGGACGTGAAATCCCATCAAATCGTCTTGTGGAGGGGCGACCAGGCTAACGCAGATGAAAGTTACCATGGAAACATCCTTCACGTTTCACAATTGTTCGTGGCAACAACAACTTGCTTAGGTCTTGTTAACTGTCATGGAATTTGAAAAAAAAAAGACTTTTTGGCAATTAACTTTAAAAAAGATATGAAAACAGAAAGTTGAGGAGTATTTGGTTACTATTCACGTCCTACACATTATTTTTCGGTGTTTTAATTATTTATTTCTTTTTTGTTGAAAATCACATGAAATTAAATAGATTGTTTGAACTGCAAAGCAATACAATTTTTAAAAAACTAATTTTATTCACGTCTTTTTTTTATGTCGATTCCAAGGAAAAAGTACATAAAAGGGAGATTATTAGTTTTTTTTTATACGAGACCACATTAAAGATAAGGGATATAATCCACGATTGTGACAAATTCCATTTTTTTTCGAGTGAAACGAGGATAAAAGACGAAGAATTACTCAAAATAGGGGTAGATATCCAATTCTTTAATTTTGGTCGAATATAAGAACCTATTTCTTCCATAAAATGCAGTAACCAACCCGAGAGAAAGCAAATCTTGCCATTTTTTGGTATAGTTCTCAATTATGACGTCAATTCATGCATTGAGTTTATTGTGGTAACAATTGAGACGTCGAAAAAATCTCATTGTTGGATTGGACAATTACCCGTGTAAAGCAGCTTCACGGGACCCTGTCTTCTATGGACTGTCTTACATGGAAAACATCCATTTACGGAAGAATATTTTTGCTTTAACAGTTCTTTCTGTAGAATAATAAGAAACGGTGCAAACACAAGAAGTCGCCAAACTTTGTTTTGGCGACTTAACAAGTGATAATGTGTTTGAAAGCAAACACAGAAGTCGCCCAACAAGAATTAATTCTTTAATGTTCTTTCTAGGTCTTTCCCGGAAGTTGCGTCATAATATTCTCATCATTGATCAACAGTTTCAGCTTAATATGTACATTTATTGATATTTTTATGTGAAATAAAGTTTTTGGCCATGACCTTAACCTCCTTTTGAAGGTCACATCTTCCTTAACATTTTTTGTATTGAATTTCTCTTTGTATCTTCAATGGTATTTGAGCTATAAGCAAAAAACCCGAAATCAGACATCAAAAATCGGGTTTTTGTCCAAAGGCCAAAAATGGTTTGTCCAATAATTTTTGACCCACTGTAACAAATGTAGATCTTAACAAGATACACATTTTTGCCATTACATGTTATCAGCTATCTATTATAGTTTATAAGTTACTCCAATGACAAGATCAAGGGTCAAAGTTCAAAGTGACCAATGACCTTTGACCTTGGCATTTTTAAATGTAACACATATCACCTAAGATGAATGGAAAAGGTTTCAGGTTTCTATCTCTTACCGTTTTCGAGAAAACCATACTTAAAAGATATGATGAAATTTTTAAGGGTCATAACTCCTGAACGGTTAACCATGGAGTTTCGGTCTAAATGTAACAAATGTCGGGCATGACCTAACTAACATTTTTGTCATTACATTGTACTAGCTATCTGTTACAGTTTCCGAGTTAATCCGATAATAAAATTTGGGGTCAAAGTTCAAAGTGACCAATGATGGTGGTCATTTGGAAAATTTCAACACCCAAGTGCACATCTTTGGGCGGTAATCTATCTACCTATGAAGTTTGATTATGATCGGGCTAGTGATCTCTGAGAATTTGGTTGGACAAGATGATTTTTGAGGCGGAATAATAATAATAAGAAGGAGAATAATAAGAAACGGTACAAACACAAGACGTCGCCAAACTTTGTTTGGGCGACTTAACAAGTGATAATGTGTTTGCAAGCAAACACAGAAGTCGCCCAACAAGAATTAATTCTTTAATGTTCTTTGAAAGAACAATCTGTCCTCGATTTAAGAATAAAGGACTTAAAACTCATCATGATTCTGTCCATCAGTGATATCAGTATTTTTTATTAACCTGTACGCGCTTTGTGGTTGCATCAGAAAAATCATTTCTATTTATATATTATGAAGTAAGGCACTTCCTCTATTGTGTTATTATATCAAAATTTTAAATTTCATTGAAATACATATCAGTTTCATTGAATTTTGACAACACATTTTTGAGGCAACTATAACGTCAATTGTCGAAAAACAATTTCTAGGTCTTTCCCGGAAGTTGCGTCATAATATTCTCATCATTGATCAACAATTTCAGCTTAATATGTACATTTATTGATATTTTTATGTGAAATAAAGTTTTTGGCCATGACCTTGACCTCCGTTTGAAGGTCACATCTTCCTTAACATTTTTTGTATTGAATGTCTCTTTGTATCTTCAATGGTATTTGAGCTATAAGCAAAAAACCCGAAATCAGACATCAAAAATCGGGTTTTGGGCCTAAAGCCAAAAATGGTTGGTCCAGTAATTTTTTACCCACTGTAACAAATGTAGATCTTAACAAGATACACATTTTTGCCATTACATGTTATCAACTATCTATTATACATGTAGTTTATGAGTTAATCCAATGACAACATCAAGGGTCAAAGTTCAAAGTGACCAATGACCTTTGACCTTGGCATTTTTAAATGTAACACATATCACCTAAGATGAATGGAAAAGGTTTCAGGTTTCTATCTCTTACCGTTTTCGAGAAAAACATACTTAAAAGATATGACGTATCACTCTGCTTAGTGAAATGTGTATATTTTATTTCCTGTTTAATCTATCAACAAGCTTTCTTTTGCATTTGAAGTGATGCACTCTACCACTTGAAATGCAAAAGAAATTATGTGGATAAGTCTATCGGGAAAAAAGATATCTTCATTTAAAAATTTAGAGTGATATGTCTATCACAGTGATTTATCATGGTAAGTCTCTGGCTGTACTGTAAGAGTTAATCCAATAATAAGATTTGGGGTCAAATTTCAAAGTGACCAATGATAGTGGTCATTTGGAAAATTTCAACACCAAAGTGCACATCTTTGGGTCGTGATATTTCTACCTGGGAAGTTTGATTATGATTGGGCAAGTCATCTCTGTAAATTTGGTTGGACAAGATGATTTTTGAGGCAGAATAATAATAATAATAACGAGTGATGATATGTTTGCATGCAAACACAAGTCACCCAAACCAGTTTCCATTCCAAATTGCTTTTTGAAAAAAATGCTGTGTTGTATATTTATCACCAATGATTGAAATAATATGTTCTGAAATATTTGTTTCTAGTCTTTATGTAAGAACTAGTGTCATAAACTCATTATCTTTTCGTTTATCAGTTTTAGCAGTACTTTGATTCACAGGTTCACATTTCATAAGTATATGTACTGGATTGCATCAGAAAGAAAGTTGCGTCATAATGGTTTCATTATTGATTCATTTATGAAACCAACATTCAAAGCTTAATATGTACATTTTTATTGATACTTAAACGTGAAAAAAAGCTTGAGAGCTGTGACCTTGACCTCATTTTGAAGGTCTGAACTTCTTGAACATTTTGTACGTTGATTGTTTTAGTATCTTCAATGGTATTTGAGCTATTAGCAAAAAACACAAAATTCGGACATCAAAATCGGTTTTCGGTCCATAAACCGAAAACGGTTGGTCCGATAAATTTGGACCTTTGTAGCAAATGTAGATCTTAACAAGACACACATTTTTGCCATTACATGTTTTCCGCTATCTATTAAGGTTTATGAGTTATTACAAAAACAAGGTCTAGGGTCGAAGTTCAAAGTGACCAATGACCTTTGACCTTGGCATTTTTAAATATAACACATATTTCCTAAGTTGAATGGAAAAGGTTTCAGGCTTCTATCTCTTACCGTTTACGAGAAAAAAACATGCTAAAAGAGGTGACGAAACTTTCAAGGGGTATAACTCTTGAACGGTACATCACAGAATTTCGGTCCAAATGTAAAAAAAAAGTCCGTCATGACCTAATAAACATTTTTGTCATAACAATTAATCAGCTATCATTTACAGTTTTCGAGATATTCCAATCACAAGATTTCAGGTCAAAGTTCAAAGTGACCAATGACCGTGGTCATTTTTGAAATTTGTAGACCTTCCTGCACATCTTGGGGTTGGTATCTGCAATGGTACCAAGTTAAATAAAGTTTGGAATACCCATCTCTGAGATAATGTTTGGACAATGTTTGAAAAATCATTGAGGAATAATAATAATAATAATAATAATAACAAGTGATAACTGTGTTCGCAAGCGAAACACAAAAGTCTCCCAAACGAACTCCCATATCGGATTTCAAGGCATAACGAGACTCCCTCAAAAAA
>MJUU01065968.1:106433-161150 GCA_002080025.1 Modiolus philippinarum
AAAAAATTGGGCAGGAGTTGCCCTTATAATATATGTAATACATTTTTCTCAAAATTCCTTCTTTTTTATCAGAAAACCTGATTTTTCAAAAAAATAAGTTTTTGGTTTATCCATTAAACCAAATTTCAGACCTCTTTCCAAAATTTGGGCAGGGGTTCCCCTTATAACCTCTGTAGTACATATTTCTCAAAATTCCCTTTTTTTATCAGAAAACTCAATTTTTCTACAAAAAAAATATGTTCATGGTTTTGTTTTTATGACAAACAAGTGCTCTTTTGTCCATTACACCCTATTTCAGACTCTTTCCTAAAAATTTGGGCAGTGGTTCCCCTTTTATGCTATGTAATACATATTTCTCAAAATGCCTTCTTCTTTATCAAAAACCCTGATTTTTCAAAAAATTAAGTTTCTCGTTTTGTTTCCATGGCAACCAAATGCTCTTTTATCCATTAAACCAAATTCAGACCTCTTTCCAAAGAAAATTTGGGCAGGGGTTCCCCTTATAACCTAATACATATTTCTCAAAATTCCCTTTTTTTATCAGAAAACTCAATTTTTCTACAAAAAAAAATGTTCATGGTTTTGTTTTCATGACAAACAAGTGCTCTTTTGTCCATTACACCCAATTTCAGACTCTTTCCAAAAAAAAAAAAAAAATTGGGCAGGGGTTCCCCTTTTAAGCTGTGTAATACATATTTCTCAAAATTCCTTCTTTAATATCAAAAAACCTAATTTTTCAGAAAAAGTTTCTTGTTTTGTTTCCATGGCAACCGAATGCTATTTTGTCCATTAAACCCAATTTCAGACCTCTTTCCACAAAAAATTTGAGCAGGGGTTCCCCTTATAACATATGTAATACATATATCTCAAAATTCCTTTTTTAATCAGAAAACTCAATTTTTTCCACAAAAAATTTGTTTCCATGACAAACAAGTGCTCTTTTGTCCATTACACCCAATTTCAGACCCTTTCCAAAAAAAAAATTGAGCAGGAGTTCCCCTTTTAATCTATGTAATACATATTTCTCAAAATTCCTTCTTTTTTATCATAAAACCTGATTTTTCAAAAAAATAAGTTTTTGGCTTTGTTTCCATGGCAACCAAATGCTCTTTTGTCCTTTAAAGCCAATTTCAGACCTCCTTTCAAAAAAAAAAAAAAAAAAATTGGACAGGGTTTCCCCTTATATCATATGTGATATGTATTGCTGTAATTAAAATATAATCATTAGCATAAACTACTATTTTCTCAAAATTTCTATTTTTTGTTTTGTTTCCATGACAACCGAAGTTATTTTGACATTTCCAATGCTGTAGAACCCTTTCTTACATTACAAACATCTTTCCTATGAAATTTCATGGAGCTAGCATTAAAAGTTTTTGAGATACAGTGAGAAATATGGTGAAAAATATCCAAAATTTCATTTTCCCATAGGTTTAACATTGGCGACCCCACCCCCTTTTGAACCCCCCAAATGTACCCTAAAGAATCCCCTTTTGAAAATTTTTTGTCTCTTGCACAATTAAATATAGGGGGCTAACTTCCCACAAAGTTTAAAAGTTCTAGGTCTGATGGTCTCTGAGATCCGCTTCGGACAACTATGTGTTCTGAAATAATTTCCTTTTTTATTCATCATGTACGAATTTGTGTCTTCATCTCATTATGTTTTCATCAAACAGTGTTAGTAGTGCTTTGATTCAAGATGAAAACTTCGTATCCTGTTTCGTCATATAATATAATTATTTCTTTTTTTAGATATTACATGGTATTTTTTTAGTTACATAAAGATTTATGAGTATCAATTATTTAGCTGTATGACTACCAGTAATTAAACTGTCAAATCTAAAGTTGATAAATGCCACATGCGTAACACTGGTTGTTTTAGGTAAAAATATTTTATTATCTTAACTTGTTAATTAGAACAGATGGTTTATATTTCCCCAATTATTTAAATATATTTATATACCTGTCATCACCTACACCACAAATAAAATTCTAATTTCAGTTGACGTTAAGGTTATCAATGTCAAACCACAAATGATATATAATGAAGTAATTTTATTCATTTAAATAGCAAGAAATGATTAAATAACTTTGGACCAATACAACAAATGAAGATCTTAACAAGACACACATTTTGCCATTACATTTAATCAGCTATCTACTATGGTTTAAGAGTTGTTACAAAAACAATGTTTAGGATCAAAGTTCAAAGTGACCAATGACCTTTGACTATGGCATTTTTAAATGTAACACATATCACCTAAGTTAAATGGAAAAGATTTCAGGTTTCTATCTCTAACCGTTTTCGAGAAAACCCAACTTAAAAGATGTGACGAAACTTTCAACGGTCATAACTCCTGAACGGTTGACCATAGAATTTCGATCTAAATGTAAGAAATGTCCGTCATGACCTAACTAACATTTTTGTCTTTACATTTTAACAGCTATCTTTTACAGTTTCCGAGTTAATCCAATAATAAGATTTGGGGTCAAAGTTCACGGTGACCAAAGACTGTGGTCATTTTGGAAATTTCAACACCCAATTGCACATCTTTGGGTGGTGATCTTCCTTCCTGTGAAGTTTGATTGAGATTGGACAAGTGGTCTCTGAGAATTTGGTTGGACAAGATGATTTTTAGAGGAAAAATAATAATAACGAGTGATAATGTGTTTGCAAGCAAACACAGAAGTCGCCCAATCAGAATTAATTCTTTAATGTTCTTTGAAAGAACAATGAATCCTCGATTTAAAAATTAAGGATTTAAACCTCAACGTGATTCTGTCCATCATTGATATTGGTAGTTATGATTAACCTATAAACACTTAATGATTGCATCAGAAAAATCATTCCCATTTTCATATTATGAAGTAAGGCCTCTATGGTGTGTAATTATATCAAAATTTTAAATTACATTGCAATACATCAGTTTCATTGAATTTTGACCACCCTTTTTTGAGAAAACCATTACGTCAATTGTTCAAAAACCATTTCTAGCTCTTTCCCGGAAGTTGCGTCATAATATTCTCATCATTGATTAACAATTTAAGCTTAATATGTACATTTATTGATACTTTTACGTGAAATAAATGTTTTGGCATGACCTTGAACTTTGACCTTGACCTTCTTTTGAAGGTCACATCTTCCTTAACATTTTTTGTATGAATGTCTCTTTGTATCTTCAATGGTATTTGAGCTATAAGCAAAAAACCCGAAATCAGACATCAAAAATCAGGTTTTGGTCCATAGGCCCAAAACGGTTTGTCCAATAATTTTGGACCCATGTAACAAATGTAGATCATAACAAGATACACATTTCTGCCATTACATGTTATCAGCTATCTATTATAGTTTATGAGATAATCCAATGACAAGATCAAGGGTCAAAGTTAAAAGGGACCAATGACCTTTGACCTTGGCATTTTTAAATGTAACACATATCACCTAAGATGAACGGAAAAGGTTTCAGGTTTCTATCTCTCACCGTTTTCGAGAAAAACATACTTAAAAGATATGATGAATTTTCAAGGGGCATAACTCCTGAACGTATGACCATAGAGTTTCGGTCCAAATGAAACAAATGTCGGTCATGACATTACTAACATTTTTGTCATTTCATTGTATTAGCTATCTGTTACAGTTTCCGAGTTAATCCAATAATAAGATTTGGGGTCGAAGTTCAAAGTGACCAATGATGGTGGTCATTTGGAAAATTTCAACACCCAAATGCACATCTTTGGGTGGTGATCTATCTACCTGTAAAGTTTGAGTATGATTAGGCAAGTGATCTCTGAGAATTTGGTTGGACAGGATGTTTTTTGAGGAGGAATAATAATAATAATAATAGTAATAATAAGAAACTATGCAAAAACAAGAAGTCCCCAAACTTTGTTTGGGCGACTTAATAAGAAACGGTGCAAACACAAGAAGTCGCCAAACTTTGTTTGGGCGATTTAATTAGAAACAGAGTAAAAACAATAAGTCACCAAACTTCGTTTGGGTGACTTAATAAGAAACAGAGTAAAAACAATAAGTCACCAAACTTCGTTTGGGTGACTTAACCAGAATTAATTGTGTTTGGATGCAAACACAAGAAGTCTCCAAAACGAATTCCCATATTAGAATTAAAAGGCTTTAGATGAGATCTACAAATTTTAAATAACCTTCCTTTCAAATTTCATTAAATTCTGAGCACTTTGGATTTTCCCGCCTTTTTACCGTTTCCATGGCAACGGTCACCATTTTGAGGTCTTGGAGACTAAAACCCAATTCTTAACATATTAGGCAACCTTCCTGTAAAATTTCGTCCAATTCTGAGCACTTTGACTTTCCCGCCTTTTTTACTATTTCCATGGCAACGGTTGCAAATTTGAAGTCTTGTAGACCGGAACCCAATTCTTCACATGTAAGGCAACCTTCCTGTAAAATTTCATCCAATTCTGAGCACTTTGATTTTCCCGCCTTTTTTGGCTGTTTTCATGGGAACGGTGGCCATTTTGAAAATTCCAAGACTTGAGTGCACATCTTGGGATGCGGTTCCATGATCCTGTGAAGTTTCATAAAGATTGGATCACTAGTGTCCGAGAAATTGGTCGGACAAAGTCGAGGCGGAAAACGGAAGAAGAATAATAACTAGTGTTCCTATGTTTGGATACAAACATAAAAGTCTTCCAAACCTCCCATGGACACAGGAGATGGCTTTTCCTTTGAGTTCAGCAAAATCTTGACAACCCATCTGTGAAATTTCATCCAATTTGGAGCACTTATAATTTTCCCGCCTTTTTTCCATTTCCATGGCAACGGCGGCCATTTTGAAATTTTTTGGCCCAAAAATGTGTTCTACTATTTTTATACATCCTTCCTGTAAAGTTTCGTTCAATTTTGAGCACTTTCAATTTTCCCGCCTTTTTCCCTTTCCATAGCAACGGCTGCCATTTTGAAATTTTTTGGTCCAAAAATGTGTTCTACTATTTGTATACATCCTTCCTGTGAAGTTTCGTTCAATTTGGAGGACTTTCAATATTCCCGCCTTTTTTCCGTTTCCATGGCAACGGCGGCGATTTTGAAAATTTCAAGACCCAAGTGCACCCCGCGGCATGGGTATCTATCATCCTGTGAAGTTTCATAAAGCTCGAACCAATATTCTCCGAGAAAACTTCCGGACAACTAAAGTGGCGAAGAAGAGGGAAGAATAATAATAATAACTAGTACGTCAATTGTTCGAAGAACAATTGATAGGTCTTTCCCGGAAGTTGTGTCATAATTTTTTCATTATTGATTTGGTTATAAGACCAAGATTCTAAGCTTGAAAATTTATTTATTGATTCACAAACGTGGTATAAAAAATTTTGACTGTGACCTTGACCTATGACCTTGACGTCATTTTGAAGGTCACAATGTCCTGACCTTTTTTTGTATTGAAAGAATTTTTCCATCTTCAATGGCATCTGAGGGAAAAGCAAAAAAATTCGGACATCAAAAATTGGTTTTTGGTCCATAGGCCCAAAACGTTTGGTCCAATCATTTTGGACCCATGTAACAAATGTAGAACTCAACAAGGCACACATTTTCTCCATTACATTTAATCAGCTATCTGTTATGGTTTTCGAGTAAATCCAATAACAAGGTCTGAGGTCAAAGTTCAAAGTGACCAATGACTTTTGTATATAGCATTTTTAGATGTAACACATATCACCTAAGATGAATGGAAAAGGTTTCAGTTTCCTATCTCTTACCATTTTCGAGAAAAACATACTTAAACAATTACCGTGTTTGGGTAGGTATTACCCGCAATATACATTAGTGCGGGTTTTGCCTACCCGAACACCGTAATTTTTTTCGCCCCTTCATATCAACCTCAGTCTTTGACCTTGACCTTGACATTTGACCTTGAACTCATTTTGAAGGTCAAAGGTCAAGGTCACATGATTCTATGACTAACTGTTGTTGAGAAACAAATAGTTGAAGTCAAAACAAAAATATCAAGGGGCATAACTCTTGAACGGTCCATCGTAGAGATTCGGTCCAAATGTAACGAAGGTCCGCCATGACCTAACAAACATTTTTGCCATTACACTTCTTCAGCTATCTCTTATGGTTTCTTAGTTTATCCCATAACAATGTTTTTCGGACTTTGGGCGAAAATTCGTGAACGAAAAAAGATTTTCGGTCGATGCCTATTTCTTATCAACTAGACATGGTCTTGACTATTGTGTTAAAATATCAAAAGGATTGGTCCAGTCAATTTTCCGGGAATGAGGCAGAAAAGAAAAAGAATAATAATAATAACTAGTACGTCAATTGTTCGAAGAACAATTGATAGGTCTTTCCCGGAAGTTGCGTCATAATGCTCTAATTATTGATTCGTGGATAAAACCAACATTCTAAGCTATATATGTACATTTATTGATTCTTTAGCATGAAATACAATTTTTGGCTGTGACTTTGACCTTTGACTTTGACCTGACTTTAAAGGACATGTCTTACTGAACATTTTTGTATTGAATAGAAGTGTGTATCTTGAATGGGAATGGTATTTGAGCTATAAGCAAAAAAACCCAAATTTTGACATCTAAAATCTGTTTCTGGTCCATAGACCCAAAACGGTTGGTCCAATTATTTCGGACCCATGTAAGAAATGTAGATCTCTACAAGACACACGTTTTCTCTATTACATTTAATCAGCTATCTATTACGGTTTCCGAGTTAATGCAATAACAAAGTCTGAGGTCGAAGTTCAAAGTGACCAATAACCTTTGACCTTGGCTTTTTTAGATGTAACTCATATCACCTAAGTTGAATGGGAAAGCTTCCAGGTTGCTATCTCTAACTGTTTTCAAGAAAAACGTACTTAAAGATGTGACGAAATTTTCAAGGGGCATAACTCATGACCGGTCTATCGTAGAGTTTTGGTACAAAATAAACGAATGTCCGTGAGGACCTAATAAACATTTTTGTCATTCCATTTTATCAGCTATCTGATATCTCTTATGGTTTCTGAGTTTATCCCATAACATGGGTTTTCAGACTTTGGGCAAAAATTCGTGAACGAAAAAAAAAAAAAAGATTTTCGGACATTCCATATTTCCTATCAACAAGATGTGGTCCACAGTATTGTCCTAAAGTTTCAAAAGGATAATAAAAGCATTGTTCCTTTGCTTGTTTTTACCATGTATTTGTAGAGACTTTGTCTCATCTGCATTTACTCCATATCCTTTCATTCACCATGACCAGCCGTTTCTCTTAATTCCATTCACAATATATGAAATTTTATAACACGCGAAGTCAGATCCCTTTTATAAAAGAAATATAAGAAAAACATTTGTATTAATAAGAGACTCTCTAATAGCAGTTTTTATTAAATGCAAATATTTAAAGGGATGGTCTAAATAATTATGGTATTATTACATAAAAAATATGATACAGTAAATTTAATTAAAATGTCACATATTCCTATTCAATCTATGATAAACAAATAAAATTCAGATAAACTTGTCAGCTAATTAGTTAACACTGACAACCTCATATCTATCACATTAGCTCTACCAATTTGTAATAAGTTATTTTTATGAATTACGTAATGATTTGTAAATCCCTTTTAAAGTGACCAATGACCTATGACCTTGGTATTTTCAAATGTAACACATATCACCTAAGTTGAATGGAAAAGGTTCCAAGCTTCTATCTCTTACCGTTTCCGAAAAAAACGTACTCAACAATGTGACGAAATTTTGCGGGGAGATAACTCATGAACGGTCCACCGTAGAGTTTCGGTCCAAATGTAACGTAGGTCCGCCATGACCTAACAAACATTTTTGCCATTACACTTTTTCAGCCATCTCTTATGGTTTCTGAGTTTATAACATAACAAGGTTTTTCGGACTTTGGGCGAAAATTCGTGAACGAAAAAAGATTTTCGACCGATGCCTAATCCTTATCAACTAGACATGGTCCGGACTATTGTGTTTAAATATCAAAAGGATTTGACCTGTCAATTTTCCGGGAATGCGGAAGAAAAGAAGAAGAATAATAATAGTAAAGAATAATAATCAGACGAAATACAGAAAGGCCTTTCCGTTTGAAACGGGAAAGACCTTAATAATAATCAGAAGAAATACAAAAAGGTCTTTCCCTTGGAAAGGGGAAAGACCTTAATAATAATAATAATAAGAAACGGGAGGAAAACAATAAATCTCCCCAAACTTTGTTTGGGAGACTTAATAAACATACGAAACACAGCAAAAACAATAAGTCTCCCCAAACTTCGTTTGGGAGACTTAATAATAAGAAACGCAACAAAAACAATAAGTCTCCCAAACTTCGTTTGGGAGACTTAATAAGAAACGCAACAAAAACAATAAGTCTCCCAACTTCGTTTGGGTGACTTAATAAGAAACAGAGTAAACACAATAAGTCACCAAACTTCGTTTGGGTGACTTAATAATAAGAAACGGTGCAAACACAAGAAGTCGCCAAACTTTGTTTAGGCGACTTAATAAGAAACGGAGGAAAAACAATATGTCGTCCCGACTTCGTCTGGGGCGACATAATAATAAGAAACGGAGGAATAACAATATGTCATCCCGACTACGTCTTGGGCGACATAATAAGAAACACAGCAAAAACAATAAGTCACCCCAAACTTCGTTTGGGAGACTTAATAACAAAGGAATGGACCAAAAACAATATGTCGTCCCGACTACGTCTGGGGCGACATAATAAGCTTACCGAAATACCATGAACTAAGAGGCAAGATTAAATGCAACATCGGAAACACAAATGTATTATACATCAACAAAATCATTCATGATACGAGATACATTGAATCATTGCCCCTAGTCGTTTTCATCAATGTTATCAGGGTTAAATGCATGTCATGGATGCGGGATCGTCAACAAACATAAACTGGCAGAGTACTCTTGCAATCACTGCTATCCTTTGCCTAACAAAAGCACTAGTGTCTCAAGCTAGTGGATGATTACAACAGACAGACAAAAACAGGGCACATCGAGCCGTTTGTAAGAAAAATTGCAATATAAAATGGTGAGATGTGGGCATTATAAAAAGGTGGTCCGAATAACATCAAAAAATTAATAAATGCTTAAATAATAATAAATAATTTGAATTAAAAAGAATGAATGCAAAGATACTTTACTTGACACAATTACAAGTCAGACATTACTTCACTGATATGACCTACAGTTAGGCAGAAATTTTCAGGTTTATTTATATACAGTGGAAGTCCAATTCTATAAATATTAGAACATTCTTAATGAATACGATCAACACATAGAGCATTGGGCAAACAAATATATAAACCTTTATTAAGGTAGGAAGGGGTAAGTAATGAACTACTGAATAGTGATCACTAGGTGTACTGCATTTTTAAAAAATATAATAATATTTTACGAAAGGATATGGAGTAAATGAACATGAGACCATAACACATATGTTAACTCCAACTGCAATAATTTTAATCAGCTGTATGGCCATTTCGGAAATTAATTCCTCATCAGCAGCACTAGAACCCAAACAAAGGAAATCCATATTAAAAAAATGTTAAAATGCATAAAACCAAACGAAATCCGAATACTCAGTAATATCAAATATAGCAAAGGACAAAACTACGATGGAGGGTGTTAATCCTTCGGTTTTAGAATTTACAAAAAATTTGATAATAGTAATTGAACAAAGTGTACACATGAGATAATATCTCGTGTACAAGTACACCATATCTAAAAAAATAAAGAGCATGCATCTCTACCATGGGGAATTGTTTTACCAACTCCACACTGCAATAAAAGACAAACTCCTGTACTAAACATTTTATAAATCTCTTTGTCGGCGATTAAACGCAACTTCTAAAATACTTAGTTGTACAACATTCACTCCATATCCTTTCATTGTTAATGTAAAAGCCACAAAATTACTATTTGTACATCCTTTGTTAGAAGGTTGACCGATAAATAACAATGAATGTGAATTTATTTTCTGCAGATGGCCATTTCTACAACATGGACAAAATGAATTGTACGTGTTAGTTCTTTTAAGGATACAGGCAGTGAAAAACATTGGCAGATTATCTCCCTTTATCAAATCAGTTATGTATGACCAAAGGGAAGATATAAACTTTAAATGAATTCTTGGTAAACTAATATCTGATTTATTGAATTTTTTAGTGCGAAATGTAACGCAATCTCTGAAACGCTATCTCGTAGTGATTAATGCTTGCAATTTTCATATTTGAAGTGTTTCGATATGATTTAAATATTAGCAATATACACTCGTTACAGTAAATGCTTAGGGAAAAATATCCTAGAAATAGCATTTGAGTGTGAAAAGTCAATGCAATGCAATCTTTTAGTGATTTATTCAAGCATAGACGTATTATACATAGATATTGCAATCCCTAAATGTCCCACAGTGCTTCCTACGATCTTCTTTGAAGAATCAAAGGCACGGCACAGGGTATTTGATGTCACATCATATTTCCCGATATCCTTTCGCGGGAGGATCATTAATTAATGGTTATATTCTTATCAGTGAAAAACGAGTTTTAATAACACCTAGTTAAGGGCTTCCCCTTTCCAAGGGAAAGACCTTTCTGTATTTCGTTTGATTATTATTGAGGTCTTTCACCTTTCTGAGGGAAAGACCTTTCTGTATTTCGTCTGTTATTATTCTTTTTTTTTCTGCCTCATTTTCCAAAAATTGGCTGGACATATCCTTTTGATACTTTGGGACAATGATGGATATCATCCTATATAGATATTAGGGAACGGTCAACAATCTTTTTTCGTTTACGAATTTTAGACCAAGGTCCGAAAAACCTTGTCATGGGATAGACTCAGAAACCATAAGAGATAACTTAAAAAGTGTAATGGAAAAAATGCTTGTTAGGTCATGACGGACCTTCGTTACATAAAAGTTTCAACAAAAGTCCGAATCGATCAAAGGAAGAGACCAGTAAGTAAAATCCGTATAACATTCGACTGAATCAGGGAAACACAATCCGACACAGAACATTTTTGGCAAGCCGTCATATTCCCGACTTGGAACGGGCATTTTATAAATAAAATGGTGGGTTAAACCAGGTATAATGATGCATCAACCTCCCACTTATATGACGACTAACTATAGCTTCTGTGTGCCCAGATTGTGTTAAATGTCAAAGTCATACTATTGTCAGGAGGCACTACACTATTTCAATACGGCAATGTTTGAGAGACCTCGAAAATAGTACTATAAAAATAGTGCATTTGGACCGAAACTCTACGGTGGACCGTTCATGAGTTATGCCCTTGAAAATTTCGTCACATCTTTGAGTATGTTTTTTTCTCGAAAACAGCAAGGGATAGAAGCCTGAAATCTTTTCTGTTCATCTTAGGTGATATGCGTTACATCTAAAAATGCTAAGGTCAAAGGTCATTGGTCATTTGGACTTTGACCTCAGACCTTGTTATTGGATTAACTCAGAAACCGTAATAAATAGCTGATAAATGTAATGGAGGATATATGTGTCTTGTCGAGATCTACATTTGTTATATTGGGTCCGAAACAACGGCAGTAGAATACCGGAGGAACAAAGCACAAAATTACACAAATCAAAGTCCAGAGGCAAGGCAAAAGCAAGAACACCAGAAGACGGAAGACCAAAGACACCACATGCCCACAAAACACACGAACATTACTTACACAACACAAAAAACTAAAGCACTAACAGTGTGAACTCTCAAAAAACAGAGTGACATCCGAAATGATTGGACCAACCGTTTGGGGACTATGGACCAAAAACCGGTTTTTAATGTACGATTTTTTGTTTTTTTTTGCTTATAGCTCAAATACTATTGAAGATACAATAATATTTTCAATGCAAAAAATGTTCAGGAACACGTGACCTTCAAAATGAAATCAAGGGCAAGTTCAAAAATCGTTTTTCACGCTAAAGAATCAATAAATGTACAAATCAAGCTAAGAATGATGGATCTAGTGATGAATCACAAAGATACAATTATGACGCCACTTCCGGGAAAGACCTATCAATTGTTCTTTGAACAATTGACATACTAGTTATTATCATTATTATTTATCTTTTCTTCCCCATTTTTGGAAAATTGGTTGGAGATATCCTCTTGACACTTTTCGACAATAATCGAAACAATAGGAAAAAGAAGGGAAACGGGGAATGTGTCAAAGAGACAACGGCCCATAGGGGAGCAACAGCAACTCAAAGCCACCATAAGATCTTCAATGAACGGTGAGGAAAACCCACACCCAACGGCAGGTCGGAGTTGGCCCCGTAATAAAGAGTAATCAAGTTCAGCGAAATAAACATCATCCTAGACTCCCATAGACTCCCATAGACTCCCAATTTTAGTTGTGCAGACATAAGGAACGGTCGAAAATCTTTTTTTACGTCCACGAATAATCGCCCAAAGTCCGAAAAACATTGTTATAGGATAAACTCAGAAAACATAAGAGATAGCTGAAAAAAGGTAATGGCAAAAATGTGTGTTGGGTCATGACGGACCTTCGTTACATTTAGACCGAAACTCTATGGTGAACCATTCAGGAGTTATGCCCCGCAAAATTCCGTCCTATCTTTGAGTAACTTTTTCTCGAAAACGGTAGGAGATATAAGCCTGGAACCTTTTCCATTCATCTTAGGTGATATGTGTTACATTTAAAAATGCTATGATCACAGGTCATTGGTCAGTTTGAACTTTGACCTCATACCTTGTTATTGGATTAACTCAGAAACCGTAATAGAAAGCTGATTAAATGTATGGAGAAAATGTGTGTCTCGTTGAGATCTATATTTGTTACATTGGGTCCGAGATGATTGGACCAACCGTTTTTGGCCTATGGATCAAAACCCGATTTTTGATGTCCGAATTGGGTTTTTGTTAATAGCTAAAATACCATTGAAGATACAAACTTATGTTCACTACAAAAAAAATGTTCAGGTTCACGTGACCTTAAAAATGAGGTCAAGGTCAAAGGTCAAGGTCACACTCAAAAATCTTATTTCATGTTTAAGAATAAAACAAATGTATATATCAAGATTTGAATGATAGTTACAGCAATGAATCAATAATGAAAACATTATGACGCAATTTCCGGGAAAGACCTATCAATTGTTCTTCGAACAATTGACATACTAATTTTTCTTTTCTTTTTATTTTTCTTCTTCTTTTCTGCTTCATTTTCAGAAAATTGACTGGACATATTCTTTCCATATTTTGGGACAATAGTGAGGACCATGTCTAGTTGATGGGATATAGGGAACGGTCGAAAATCTTTTTTCGTTCACGAATTTTCGCCCAAAGGCCGAAAAACACTGTAATGGGATAAACTCGGAAAACATAAGAGATGGCTGCTGAAGTGTAATGACAAAAATGTTTGTTAGGTCATGACCGACCTTCTTTACATCTGGACCGAAATTCTACGGCGGACCGTTCATGAGTTATGCCCCGCAAAATACGTCACATCTTTGAATACGTTTTTCTCGAAAAGGGTAAGAGATAGAAGCCTGGAACCTTTTCCATTCATTTTAGGTGATGTGTGCTACATCTGAAAATACTAATGTCAAAGGTCATTGGTCACTTTGAACTTTGACCTCAAACCTTGTTATTGGATTAACAATTGATAGGACTTTCCCGGAAATCGCTTCATGATGTTCTCATTAATCGATTCATTGCTAAAAGAATAATTCTAAGCTTGATATATACATTTATTGATTCTTAAATATATATAAGGGATCTTTATTCTGCACAGAGCATGACCCTTTCTACCCCGTCGCCAGCGACAAGGTATTCCCTATCAACCACGAGGGAAGCCCCCCCCTCCCCCCGAGCATCTCTGTACACGGAAGAAGCCCCTGATCCCCTGGCGCAAATGCCGGGTCATGTATACGAGGTTTCAAATGTATTAAAGATCATTTCAATCCACAAAGAACCGGGAATTGAAAAAAAAATATGTCGAGCGTTCGACATAATAAGTCGAAAGCTCGAGATAATAAGTCGAGTGCTCGACTTAATAAGTCTAGAGCTTGACATAATAAGTCGAGAGCTCGACATGATAAGTCGAGAGCTCGAAATGATAAGTCGAGAGCTCGAGATAATAAGTCGAGAGCTCGATATAATAAGTTGAGCGTTCGACATAATAAGTCGAGAGCTCGAGATAATAAGTCGAGCACTCGATATAATAAGTCGAGCGCTCGACATAATATTATAAAAAATATAAAATTTGTGTGTCCTAAATGTACCATAGAAAAGTGATAGCAATCTCTGGTTATGCCATTTATTAGTGATTTCTTCCATTAATTTGTATATTTGAAATGTTTCGAAATGATTTGAATGTTTGTGATGTAAACTTTTAAAGAATATTTGGCAAAATAATATTTGATTGTTATCTTTTAAAGTGTCATTTCGTAATGTTTTATTCGAGTAATTTACATATTTGAAGTTTTTCAAAATAATTTGAATGTTTGCGATTTTAACATCTTTAAAGTTTTGGAGTAATAATATTTGTTTAATAAAATTTCGCGTGTGTAAAATAAATGCAATCTTTGAAGATCGTACAGTGATTTATTCAAGTAATTTCCATATTTGAAGTGTTTCGGTATGATTTGGCAATTTGCGATATAAACATGATATGAATTTTTGGCAAAATGATATTTGATAAGAAGAATTTTCAGTGTGAAATGTCAACATAATCTCTGTAAATATCATCTGGTGGTAATTTGTTTCAAATATTTACACATTTTGCCGGTTCGAAAAAATATCTTGAATGGTTGTGATGTAATTTTTTGTAAATTTTTGACAAAGTTGAGTAGAATTTTGATTCTAAAATGCCAAAACAAACACGACAGCTAAGTCCTTTACTTTCAGCTTCCGTTATATAGATGATTCGTTAAACAATCTCCGATTTACGTATAACTTTCATCTTATATATCATTTTTTTTCAAAATTAAAGAAAAACACCTTCATCACTATGATACATGGATATACAGACCGTTACAATTTTTCTATATTACAAATGGGAATAGATATCTTTGGTTAGACCCAGAGTTTATTACCGGAGCAACTGGTGATATGTCAGTTTTTGTAGGGGTTCAAACTTCTAGTACTTGAGTTTTACGGCGTTCTTGTTTATTTTTGTTAATTTGTTTCTGTTTGGCATGAATTGCAATGATTTTAGATTTTGATTTTCGAATTACCGCTTTCCTCATTTTTGCTGCGGTATTCGTTTGCCGATGTATTATTGATGACCTTTTGTTTTTTTTATTTAAATTTTAAATTTTTAAATTTTAAGTATTATTACATGTATTATGCATTATGAATTATATGTTGTTGTTTGTATTCAGCTTGTTATTTGAGAATTAAAAAGACAATTGTTAAGAGAACAATTGCAAGGTCTTTCCCAGTCAATGTTGTGTTTAATGTTATGTTTTGTCATGTCACATGTTTAAAATTATCTTGATGAGATGCACATTGTTTCCAATATATTACAGTAGCCATTTCTAATCGTTTTAAAGATTTAACGATAAAAAAAGTCAAAATTGGCTATGACCTTGACCGATGAACTTGATGACCTTTGACCTTGGGATCAAATTGAAGGTCTCTTCTTGCTGTTTAATTTGATATGTTACATGACCATACTATCTATAAAGGTTTAAAAGTTATACGCAAAAAACCTATTTCTGAAACACGTCAAGGGCAATAACTCCTCTGGGAGTCATCGGAGAGCTCCGGTCCAAATGAATCAAATGTAGTCCTTGACATGGTGAACACTTTTGCTGATATAATTTTTCAGTTATCTATTACGGTTATTGAGTTTTTATGCTAACAAAGTCAAAGGTCAAGGTCAAAGGTCACCGATGACCTTCAACCTGGTACTCAAATTGAAGGTCTTTTCGTGCTGATCACTTTAAACATATATGTTTACTATATTATCTGTAAGCGTTTAAAAGTTATTCGCAAAAAACAATTTACGAAAACGCGTCAAGGGCTATTTCTCAAAAACGGTTCGTCGCAGAGTTTTCGTTCCATTGAATAAAATGTAGATCTCAATGAGAGGAACATTTTTGCCATATGTTTTCATAAATTTTTTATCGTTTGCGAGTTATCGCGATAACAATATTTCAAATAGCCGCCATTTTGAAAATGGCGGACGAAAAAATTTTTTGACCCCATTTTTGTAATTAGGGCCTTCAAAGCTACCTGGAAACAAAATTTCATCAAAGCCGCCATTTTGAAAAAGGCGGACGAAAAATTTTTTGACCCCATTTTTGTAATTAGGGCCTTCAAAGCTACCTGGAAACAAAATTTCATCAAAATCCGACAACTTTGATAAATTTGCATAATTAGGGGTCAAAAACGCGTAACCGGGGTCGCGACCCAAAAAAAATTTTTTGCATGACAAATCATCCTGAGGATGAATGAAACATTTTCCCCACCTCAGATTTTTTATATCTGTTACGGTTTCTTAGCATATCTGCTAACAAGAAAAACCATGGTCGGGGAGATAACTCTGCTACTAAAAATAGATTTTGCTCGTTGGGTGATTTCGAAAGAGATTTTCCAACTTCCAATTACTACGCGAAGTTTCGTAATGATACGTCAAAAAGTTTTCCGTACAGAGGCCTTACGGAAGAAAAAGAATAATAATAATAATAATAATAATAATAATTAAAAAGTCAATTGTTCAGAGAACAATTGCAAGGTCTTTCACCAGTTTTCGTCATGATAACATGTTATTATTTTGATTTTATTGTCAATCCCTGTCAAAAATATGATGTAAACAAGAGTTTTGAACTTTTTCAACTACATTTAATCACCTATCTCTTACCTTTTTTGGTGATTTTACTGAAAAAATCCCAAAAATTGGCTATGACCTTGACTTCTGACCCTGATGACCTCTGACCTTGTGCTCAAAATGAAGGTCTCTTCTTACTGATTAATTTGATATGTTACTTGACTATACTATCTGTAACAGTTTAGAACTTATATGTGAAAACCCATTTTCCGAAACGCGTCAAGAGCAATAACTCTCTAGGGAGTCATCGGAGAGCTTCGGTCCAAATGAAACAAATATAGCCCTTGACATGCTGAACATTTTTGCTGACATACTTTTTCAGCCATCTTTTATGGTTTCTGAGTTTATCCCCTAACAAGGTCAGAGGTCAAGGTCAAAGGTCACCGATGAGCTTCAACCTGGTACTCAAATTGAAGGTCTTTTCTTACTTATCACTTTAAACATATATGTTTACTATATTATCTGTAAGCGTTTAAAAGTTATTCGCGAAAAACCGATTTACCAAAACGCGTCAAGGGCTATAACTCAAAAACGGTTCATCGCACAGTTTTTGTTCTATTGAATTAAATGTAGATCTCAATAAGACAAGTATTGTTGCAATATAATGTTTTCAGAAATTTTTTATCGTTTCCGAGATATTGCGATAACAAATTTCAAACGGCGGCCGAAAAAAAATTTTTGGCCCCAGATTTGTAATCAAGACCATGCGAGCTACCTGGAAACCAAATTTGGTGGAAATCCGATAATTTTGAGAAATTTGCATATTTAGGGGTCAAAAACGCGTAACCGGGGTCGCGACCTAAAAAATTTTTTTTGCGTGATTAATCATGCTGAGGATGAATCGAACATTTTCCCCCATTCAAAATTTTGATATCGGTTACAGTTTCTGAGGAGATCTGCTAACAAGATAAATCGTATCCGGGGAGATAACTCCGTTACTAAAATAGACCGATATGCTTGCGTCAATTTTGTGGTCCCGAAGTAATGTCGATTCATCACACCAAGAGTCGAAATGATATGTCGCGTAGTTTTTTTTACAGCAGTGCGACGGAAGAAAAAGAATAAAAAAAAATAATAATCCGAAGAATAACAATAAGGTCTTTCACTGTGGTGAAAGACCTTAATAATCAGAAGAATTACTATAAGGTCTTTCCGACTGGAGTCGGGAAAGACCTTAATTAATTGAGTCAAACAAGAATGAAATAAAATGTTACGATCTTTTTAAAGCATTGAATACTTGAATGCAAAAGTGTTGTCTGATATGCATGTAAAATTGATCACATGGAAAAGCGTACAAACAGATTTCTGCATATCTAAACATTTATATTTTGGACCTTATACTAAATGACATATTTTTCCTTTATAACTATTATGTAAGTGAGAAACCCAATGAAAAACCATGGGTGAGATCCGGTGCACCGATAGAGTAAGCATCTCCTGCTTCTTATAAGACCTCCCGCCGTGTTGAACATGTCAAATCCGGTAGAGGAAACATGAATTAAGCTTTAAAGGGAAAGATCTGCAGTCAGCTGGTATACAGATATCCAATAGCGGTCAACAAGATGGTGATGTCGATCGTAAAACCTCTGGAGCGATGACTTCAAGTTTGAGTAGCCTATAAGTGGGCAACCAGGCTCTATCAAGGAAGTCACTGTATCGAACAAAAGCTCTTGAATAGCGAATGAGCTGGGAGATGTAAACTCCGTATGACGGCGCTGTTGGGACGTTGCTATAAAGAAAAGGCAAATTGACTATTGGAAAAATGAAGTCATCGCGTCCGTCGTACAGCTTAGTTTAAAGTCTACCTCTGTTGTCAATTTCAAGATGAAGGTCGAGGAATGAGGCCGATATGGAACAGGATTGGCAAAAAAGCGGGGAATACTCATATTTTCCAGGACGGTGGGAATTACTTTGAATTCCTGGGAAATACTGGGATTTCCCGGACAAACCGGGGTATATACTGTCAAATGATATAATTTCAAAACACTGTAGAGGAAAGTACAGCAAATGGATCAAATATGTCTAAATAGATGTATACATAGGGAATTTCATTTTCTCCCAATACCATATGAATATTCCAATTAGGTAGAGCTATAAAAGTATTGCTTTTTTCACTATTAAACATCAACCGCATTCAGTGGTAAACATTGCAATACCTTGAAATGCATTTGTTTTGTAAACAAAAATAAAATTCATTCAGGTACTAGAAATTGTCAGAAATATTTAATTTAACATTTAAATTTGAGTCAAATGTAAGAGTGTGAATTACTAAAACAACAAAAATGTTAATGATGGGCTTCGGTATGCCTAATTTTTCAATATAATAAATTGTTTTCTTAACTACCGTAATTTTAAAATAGTATGAAAAATTATATTTGTTTTTTTAATTAAAAATTCATTAAATGTATTTCAAACACAATTTTAAAACAAATAGTTAGGAATATTTTTATGTCAAATGGACTTGAATGGAGCCATTTTTTTTATATTCCCCAGTATTTCCCATGTTTTTTTTTAAATTTGCAGTATTTCCAAGGACGGTAATTCCTTGTAATTACCAGTGGGAATGACGGCAACTGGTATTTCCCGGCCAACCCTGATGTGGAAGTGTCTGTAGTATCCTTAATTTCGAGCTCTTTAAGTTAGATCAGATGAAGACAATCACCAAAGCGAGGATTGTTTATAGACAAAATATCATCTATATAATGGAAGCTAAATTGAAGTATTGGGAAAGTTTTTTTATCTTTATTATCTTCGATGAATTCAGCTTCATAAGATTAGAGAAACAGACCGGCTACAAGAGGTGCACAATTTGTGCCCATAGGAATTCCATGTATTACATTTAGGTGTGGAAATAATTTAGATATGTATCATACATATGAAAATACGTTTCTTTCAAAATTGGGGTCTTCCATCTAAAGAATATTAATTTGTAAAAGTATTTCTGGAGTTCTCAATGTATCGTGTGCGTTTTTGTCACATGTACATTCACTCCATATCCTTTCATTTCTCCTACTTGTTTATTTGTTTAAGAATACATGTCCACGTTAATCTTGATTGTCATTTTATAAGTCCTATCGTTTTTTACTTTTCTTTTACTAAAATGAAAATTTAATATCTCTTGTCCAATACATAGCGGTTTTTATGCAAGGAGATATGGTTCATGAAATATTAAAAATCAACAGTGTTTTCGGGCGAAAAAATTTTTTTACCCCTTTGTTGATGTGTTTATTAAAGCATCATCATGGGTTATTTGAGGCTTGTAAAGGCTTACACGTATAAAGAAGACAAAAATTATGATCGACTAAAGAGCTAGCATCTTTCAGCTCAACAAAGTTAACCGATGATAATATAAAATATGTTTTATGATAATACCTAAATAAAAGTAGAAGTGTATCTCAGACACCGTTTTCAGAAAGTTTAAATGAATAATTACATAATAAGTACAGGTTTTATATGAATCTAATCTGATCAGATGAAAACGGGTCATTTAATCTTTGGACTTTCATACGATTTATCAATTATCTATTTCAAAATCATATATAAGTAAAAAAAACTCTGCTCCTTACACCGTATTTCATCACTTCGAAACGTTCAACAGAGCATTCTGTTTTTCAGGTAAGAAACTATTAATATTACAAGTTTATTTAACTACTGTAAACCGGGAAATTTTCGCGCCGTCTTTATTTCGCGGTAAACTGATATGATTTTAGTTCGCGCAGTTTTGAATACGCGCTGACAAATTATTGACATTGTCTTCAATAAAAGACAAGAGTATTCGCGCCGTTTTATTTTCGCGCTTCCATTCAAAACGCAAAAATCGCGAAAATAAAACTGCCGCGAAAATTTCCCGGTTTACAGTATAATAACCACATATAAATAACTAAACAAAAATAAAGCAATGCAAAAAAGAAATAGAAAAGTCAATTACACCATATTCCTTCTTTCCTTATATTAAGCACACACAAAAAATGCACACATCAAATAAGAAATATATATCTAGACACAAAAACATATAAAACTAGATGAAAGTGATATTGGGAAATATTAAGATATGATTCGTCTGTTATTTTTTTTTTCTTTTATATCTACAGACATTTCTTAAATTAACAATGGAGGCATATGATATAAATGCAAATGAGACAAAGTCTCTACAAATTCATTGTTATACTAAGCAATGGAACAACGCTTCCATTAACCCTAGATATTGCTTGTAAACGATTAATATAAAAACTGTTGCCGAGAAATGTCCTCGACGAACCCGGAAATAAGTTTTAAATTTTCTTGACAGCGTTATGTATTCTCATTACACACAGATTTATACATTAAAATGAAAGTGTGAAGTGTGGTATGCAAAAGGGAAAATTTTTTTTGAAGGATGGAATATGTTGCCTGAAAATGACTCAAAAACTTTCAAGGTGCAGATAGTTGTTATTAATATGACAACTGATTTCCACATGCGTCTTGGAAATGAACAATTAAAATAATTTCACATTTTATTTAGAAATTACAACCAGTATTGCCAAGCATTAATTAAATATTTTAAATGCGACATATTCATATTGTCCCACTGAAATTGAAAGCTGTTATCTTGTGTTTAGGTTATGATACAAAATACCAAATTTACCGTGAATTTAGATTAGAATTTAGTTTTTGTATATGGTCATTTTGATAAATTATGTCCTTTCAGTGCAGATTAAATTAAAACTTGTAAAATATGTACAGTGAGGTACAGACATAACCTCTCTCAAAGTTAAGTTAACTTGGAAAAGTGATAAAAGCTCCTCTAAGGTAATTTACAACAGATATCATGTCTTCTATACAATCGTGACTGCTTGGACCTTCTACAGTTCTAGAACTAGAATAATGACCAATCTGACCAGTTATGGTCATTAAATCATGAGTCATGGCCGACTTGACTCTTTCTACCCATCACTTCTCTAACCTATTCTAGCCATGATCGCTCTAACCAGACCTGTTATAGGTATCATCGCTCTCGGACCTGCTGACATTAATTCCTATCATACCCAATATCAACACAAATATCTGATCCTTTCCCTGTTCTTGCTCAATTTTATTTATTTGTTTTGTCTTCGTCATGCTCCCTCAATTCGTGTTGTATATCAGTTGCTGTGATTTTGGAGTTTTTATTTTGGAATTCCCCTTTCTTCAGTTTTGCTTCGGCATTCGTTTGAAGATGTATTTCTTTTGTTATAAAATTATAAAAACATAAAAAAATGAACACATACATTGATAAATAGAAAATGCATCATGCCCGGATGGGGCCATTTCGCATTGTTTGCGTTTTCGCCTTTCACTTTTCACAGGGCGAAGACGAGAAATCGAAAATGAGAAAACAAGTTTTCGGGAAATGAGATTCGTATTCTCAATTTCGGATTTTCACGTTTTAGAATTTTTGCATTTTCGTGTATTTCGTTTTTTCGGATTTTCGAATTTGTGTGTTTTCGTCTTTTGTGCGTTTTCCTGTTTTTGCGTTTCTGATTTTTTTCATTTTGGAAATCCACACCTGATGCAAGCGCCATTTAAACAAAAAAATTGTTATCTCAAAATACTATAGTCATATTTTTTGCATATAACCTTGACAAAATTAGTCAAAGCAATATATTCATATTATGATGGTAGATTATCTTTGCCACTGACAAATAAATCTCCCTTTTAACCAATTTGAAAGAATTGCCGGGAATTTAATTTCTACATCTATAAACGTGTCGACTTGAAATTAGGTATTAATTTTCAAACGCTAGTGTTTCTTACCTCGCCTTGCCTAAAAGGCCAAGTGAGCTTTGCCATCCCTTTACGCTCGTGATCCGCCGTGCGTCCCTCTTTTCGTCAACAATTCTAAAAATCTCCCACTGGGCTAATTGTAACCACACTTGGGCTGAATCATTACCAGAATACGCAGTTTCAAAATTTTATTCGATTAGTCCGAAGCCAACAGAACATAGTCGTTGTTACTAAATATAGAACACAGGAGTAAATTTCAGTTTTTTGCAAATAACTAAAAAACACATATCGAAAATCTGCTATTGTGTAAAAATCTTCCCGCCCTGCAATTTGGAAGAAAATCCGAAAAGCCATTCTGGAACTATTGCCCTTTTTCCGTAAAATTTTTGAAATTTTTATATTTTGTATTTTTTATTTGAAAAACCACAACAGATGGAAGACAAATTTGAATAGCAAAAAATTCCATCTTATTTTGAACAACGCTTTTATTGTTGTTATTCATCTTGAAGTCACCATAAGGCCTTCAACAATGAGCTTTGCTCATACCTCATAGTAAGTTCAAGACGGCCCCTAGCACCGGTTTAAGCGGAATTCTTAGCTAATTGTCGAGCAACGCTACATCCGTGTCTTTCTTGGTCATGGGTGCGGGATTGTCAACAAACATCAAATAAACTGGCAAAGTGCTCTTACAATCACTGTCATCCCTTGCCCGACAAAAGTACTAGTGTCTTAAGCTAGTTGACAACTACAACATATAGACACACACAGGGCACTCATCAAGTCGAATGTAAGAAAACTTGGCGTTATAAAATAGTGAGATGTGGGCACTTAAAACAGGTGGTCTGGATTACATTTCGAAAATTACAAAAATAATTGCCAAAATTTGAAAGTATCAATAGTATATCCATATGAGAAATTCTCTCACGCACAAGTACACCATAACTGAAAAATAGTTTTCTTTTTCTTTTTTTTTTAGGATATCAAACAACGAAAAATTCAGCAAGATAATGGAAAAATGCTGAAAATTTGGCTAATTAACAAATGGACGTTTGAACTTCATTTATGATTTAACAAAGTTTTGAAAGAGTTCGAAAACATGTACTTTGTCTCTTTTCTGTTTGAACTATTATCAACGAACATTGACTGATACAATATTTGTTACAATTACAAACTAACAAAATCATAGACCAACAAAAAGATCTTGAATTGATTTTGCTTTAGTAAGAGATATTAACATTACTCGTAAACTTAACCCTCTTTTTACGTTCATAATGCACTTTTCCTCATTTCTTTTTTATTGTTTTTCAACAAATCCCTTAGGATTAAGATTTCTCATTTGATACATTTTTAGCTCACCTGGCTATAGCCAGGGTGAGCGTTGCAATCACTTTTCGTCCGTCGTCCGTCCGGCGTAAACTTTTCATTCAAAGATCTTTTCCTCTGAAACAACTGGGCCAATTAAAACCAAAAATGGCCACAATAGTCCTAAGATGGTCCCCTGCAAAAAAGTTGTTTTTTCAGATCCGCGCGATATCCAAGATGGCCGCCAGCGGGGATCATAGGTTTAACATTGGACCCTACGGGAAAATACTTTCAAAGGTCTTCTCCTCTGAAACTACTTGGCCACAATAGTTCTTAGATGGTCCCCTGCAAAAAAAGTTTTTTTTCAGATCTGAGCTATATCCAAGATGGCCACCAGCGGGATCATAGTTTTAACATTGGACTCTATGGGAAAACACCTTCAAAGATCTTCTCCTCTGAAACCACTGAGCCAATTGAAACCAAACTGACTAAAATAGTCCTTAGATGGTCCCCTGCAAAAGAGTTGTTTTTCAGATCCGCGCTTTATCCAAGATGGCCGCCAGCGGGGATCATAGGTTTAACATTGGATCCTATGGGAAAACGCTTTCAAAGATCTTCTCCTCTGGAACTACTTAGCCAATTAAAACCAAACTTGGCCACAATAGTCCTTAGATGGTCCCCTGCAAAAAAGTTGTTTTTTGATATCCCCGCTATGTCCAAGATGGCCGCCAGCGGAGATCATAGTTTACTTATATGAACTGTGGTAAATGTCAAGTAGACAACATACCATGTCCATGCTAAAACCAAACACGAAACGTCTAGAGGTCGCCGTTTGGTCTTCAACACAGTGAGGTACCTCACACCATAAAGCAACCCTTAATTGGCCCCCAAAAGTAAAGAACTTTTTAATGATCGTATGAGACGGAATTTTCGAAGCCTTGACTAGTAAACTATGTCTTATAAGAAAGTCTTAAAGTTTATAATTTGTTCTAGCTCTCGCGTAACATTTTTTGAAAATTTTATTTGACCAATGCAATCCATTTAATATTCCTAGAGAAAACCCACGAAAGAGCGAAAATGTGAAAACGCAATAAACGTGAAAGACGGAAACGCAAAATCGAAAAGGCGTAAAAAAGGAGACTGAGATGACGAAAAACGCAAGGAAGTTCCCAATCGCCTCCTCGAATTCGCGTTTTCGCCCTCTGAAAAGTGAAAGAGATAGCGTGGAAATGAAAGACACCACTTGTTGAGTATTTAGACGTATGCTTGCTAGTTTTTTTTTTCCTTTTTTTAAATATCCAAAATGGCCGCCAGGTGGGATCATAGTTTTAACATTTGACCCTATGGGAAAACACTTTCAAAGATCTTCTCCTCTAAAAATACCGAGCCAATTGAAACCAAACTTGGCCACAATAGTCCTTAGATGGTCCCCTGCAAAAATTTGTTTTTCAGATCTGCGCTTTATCCAAGATGGCCGCCATGGGATCATAGTTTTAACATTGGAAACTATGGGAAAACACTTTCAAAGATCTTCTCCTCTGAAACTACTGAGCCAATTGATACGAAACTTCGCCAAAATTGTCAAAAGATGGCCCCCTGCAAACAAGTTGTTTTTCAGATCCGCGCTTTATCCAAGATGGCCGCCAGCGGGGATCATAGTTTTAACATTGGACCTATGGGAAAACACATTCAAAGATCTTCTCCTCTGAAACTGCTTGGCCAATTAAAACCAAAGTTGGCCACAATAGTCCTTAGATGGTCCCCTGCAAAAAATTTGTTTTTCAGATCCGCGTTATATCCAAGATGGCCGCCAGCGGGGATCATAGTTTTAACATTGGACCCTATGGGAAAATACTTTCAAAGACCTTTTCCCCTGAAACCACTTGGCCAATTGAAACAAAACTTGGCAACAATAGTCCTAAGATGGTCCCCTGCAAAAATTTGTTTTTCAGATCTGCGCTTTATCCAAGATGGCCGCCATGGGATCATAGTTTTAACATTGGAAACTATGGGAAAACACTTTCAAAGATCTTCTCCTCTGAAACTACTGAGCCAATTGATACGAAACTTCGCCAAAATAGTCAAAAGATGGCCCCCTGCAAAAAAGTTGTTTTTCAGCTCCGCGCTTTATCCAAGATGGCCGCCAGCGGGGATCATAGTTTTAACATTGGACCCTCTGTGAAAACACATTCAAAGATCTTCTCCTCTATAACTACTTGGCCAATTAAAACCAGACTTGGCCACAATAGTCCTTAGATGGTCCCCTGCAAAAAAGTTGTTTTTTTAGATCCGCGCTATATCCAAAACGGCCGCCAGTGGGGATCATAGTTTTAACATTGGACCCTATGGGAAAACACTTTAAATGATCTCCTCTTCTGGAACTACTGAGCCAATTGAAAACAAACTTGGCCACAATAGTCCTTAGATGGTCCCTGCATAAAGTTGTTTTTCAGATCCGAGCTATATCCAAGATGGCCGCCAGCAGGGATCATAGTTTTAAAATTGGACCCTATGGGAAAACACTTTCAAAGATCTTCTCTTCTGGAACTACTGAGCCAATTGAAACCAAACTCGGCCACAATAGTCCTTAGATGGTCCCCTGCAAAAAGGTTGTTTTTCAGATCCCCGTTATATCCAAGATGGCCACCAGCGGGAATCACAGCTTTAACATTGGACCCATGGGAAAACACCCCCAGAGATCTTCTCCTGTGAAACTACTTGGCCAATTAAAACCAAACTTGGTCACAATAATCTTTAGATGGTCCCCTGCAAAAAAGTTGTTTTTCAGATCCGCGCTCTATCCAAGATGGTCGCCAGCGGGGATCAGTTTTAACATTGGACCCTATGAGAAAACATTTTCAAAGATCTTCTCCTCTGAAACTACTGAGCCAGTTGAAACCAAACTTGGTCGCAATAGTCCTTAGATGGTCCCCTGCAAAAAGTGGTTTTTCAGTTCTGCGCTATATCCAAGATGGCCTCCAGCGGGGATCATAGTTTTAACATTTGACCGTATGGGAAAACATTTTCAAAGATCTTCTCCTCTAAAACTACTCGGCCAATTAAAACCAAACTTGGCAACAATAGTCCTTAGATGGTCCCCTGCATAAAAGTTGTTTTTTGGATCCGCACGATATCCAAAATGGCCGCCAGCGGGATCATAGTTTTAACATTGGACCCTATGGGAAAATACATTCAAAGATCTTCTCCTTTGAAACTACTTGGCCAATTGAAACCAAACTTGGCCACAATAGTCCTTAGATGGTCCCCTGCAAAAAAAATGTTTTTCAGATCCGTGCTATATCCAAGATGGCCGCCAGCAGGAATCATAGTTTTAACAATGGACCCTATGGGAAAACACTTTAAAAAATCTTCTCTGAAACTTTTCAGCCGGTTTGAACCAAACTTGGTCACAATAGTCTTTACATTGCGGCCCTGCAAAAGAGTTGTTTTTCAAGTCTTTGCTTAATGCAAGTTGTCTGCCAGCGGGGAACAATTTTAACATTTGACCCATTGGGAAAACATTAAATATCTTCTCCTAAAATTACATCGCCAAAAGTGAAAACATACTTGGTCACAAAGGGCCATAGTTGTTCCCGTTTGAAAAAATTGCCTGGCTTGTCTGCATGGCAATCAAGATGTCCCCAGTGGGGAACATAGTTTAACCTTGAGACCTATCGGAAGCCTATCGGAAAGCATTTAAAGATGTTCTCCTCTGAAAATATTTGGAACCAAAATTAGACTCACTGGTCCCCTTCAAGAAAGGTGACAGTAGAACTGCAGCCCATCCAAAATAGCTGCCAGTCTGGAATAAACTATAGTTTAACTTAAGATAATATAACATCAATGTCTATTAACAGATTTGAAAATAATGCCCTTAAAACATTGGGATTATTTTAACTGCATAAAACAGCCTCTTGTTATAAATCAATCTTGATTATATTAGAGTTACTCATACTAATTCTATTATTTTTTTTTTGGAAAAAAATGTTCATTTTCTTAGGTAAAATTAATTCAATAAAAAATGAAAGGATATTTAGAAATGCGCATGAGACAATTACCATGTAATAACCAATACAATCTACTTTGTCTCTTCGGTATTCTACCACCATTGAAGAAAATAAACATTTGTTTTTTCAAAAAGGATACGTCAAAGACATTACAGTAGTATTGCTACACGTACTAATAAACTGAGTGCTTTAAGATTGCAGGCAGTCTGATTTCGAGAATTAAGTCTCAAGCGTTTCAAGACTGGTTCAGCGATTATTGTTCAATCACTTCACTACGTAGCTACCTTGACCCCCTAGTTGCTTAGATTGCATCTTTCCAGAGCTTTTTAATTTGTATCCTATATTAACGTTGCACTTCTTGTAAAAATCGCCATTTTGCATGATATAGATCTTTTCACCGGTTGAACAGTAAAAGTAATCAGTTTTCAAACGTACAAAAATCAACAATCTTCCAATCCCTTACAGTTGATATATAAGCAAACTCAGTCATAACGCAAACCCTTGTAGAGTGGCAGCTTATTTAAAAAATCTCAATTTTGTTTTCGTAAAATTATTCACACAAAAGTTTTATACTGGTATTCAGCATGGCAGTTGTAATAAGATTAACTGATACAATTGGACTTTCGTCGATCCAAATTGGACCAAATTCTTAGTAAATTCCTTTACATCGTCTTTTATTATATTATTTTACAGAAACATGCCAACTTAAGTTGTATGTTTGATGTTTAGAGTGTGGTCAGGGTAAGTTTTGTGATTATAAATTCTACAAACTAAACAAGGCCAATAGTAAAATTCAAACAGAATTAGAATTTTAGATATAAAGCGTCTCAAGGCCAGTTAACCTTAATGTGCATCGAAATAATAGGTGTGAAAGGAAAAGCAAATCGAACAACTTTTCTGAATGTTGGAATGTACCAATGACTAAATTCTTAGGTGTATTACATGGCTTTCTATATTAATCTTATGTAGCAAAAAATAAATAAATAAACAAGTCAAAAATAGTTAATACTATTGACAGTAAAAAAAGAAGTTTTGATATGATTCTAGTACTTCACATACTAGTATATTACAAATGTCTGAGTCACTGATTTTCCAAAAAACTATACATACATACACTGTAGACGTGTATTTAATGGGAATACATAGTGTAGTACTTTCCTTCTTAATATTTTAGCTTCTGTTTTGAGAAACTAAATATTTTCTCTGAAGTCCTTTTGATAAGCAAGATTAAATTTTGTTACCATTTAGTGAATCCAATTGGAGTTTCATTATCTTCCGATATCAGGAGATTATAAGCAATGATGGGATATTGAGTAAAAGCAAATGAGGCAAAATCTCCACAAATATGTGGGAAAAACAAACAAAGGACCAACGCTTTTATTGTTGTTCTTCATCTTGAAGTCATCATGAGGCCTTAAACAATGAGCTTTCTCCATACCTCATAGTAAGTTCAAGACAGCCCCTAGCACCGGTTTTCATTGCTGGATGTTGAGCAAATCTACGTCCATGTTAATTGTGTCATTGATGCGGGATCGTCAACAGACATAAAAATTCTTACAATTGCCCGACAAAAAGACCAATAGAAGACAAACACAACGTTGAAACAACCATAGGGCACTCATCGAGTCAATAGTAAGAATAATGGGCATAATAATCAGGTGGTCAGAATAATAATTTTGAAAACACAAAACAAAATTAAATGCCAAAATTTGAAATTATGATAGTGCATCCATATGAGAAATTATCTCAGGAACAAGTACACCATAACTGAATTGTATATAGAGCATACATCTCTCGCACGGTGAATCTTTTTACGGACTTCACACTGCAGGAGAGACAAACCCCAGTCTAAAATAAGTAATAAAGGGATATGGAGTAAAAGCTAATGAGACAAAATCTCACAAATACATGGGAAAAACAAGCAATGGAACAACGCTTTTATTGTTGTTCTTCATCTTGAAGTCACCATGAGGCCTTCACCAATGAGCTTTGCCCATACCTCAAAACAAGTTAAAGACAGTCCCTAGCACCGGTTTAAGCGGAATTCATTGCTGGATGTAGATTATATATATATTTTTTTCCATTTTCCAGCCTGATGTTTGATGCTTTTAAGATATATATAAAATGTCTCAGATGTTTCATATTTGCTTTGGTTGATGTTGAAGACTTTAACGTTATAACCAACTTAATGAAATTCTCTTCTTTTTTCCACTATATCAGATATCCATTTGTTACACTTTATTATTTTTTTTATGAATTGACTGTTCTGAAATTTTTCCTGTTCCATCTTTAATACCATTAATATAGATTACTGGTGAATAAAAGGATATGGATTAAATGCACATGAGACAAAGTCTCTACAAATGCATGGTAAAAAAACAAGCAAAGGAACAACGCTTTTATTGTTGTTCTTCATCTTGAAGTCACCAAGTTGTATTTAACCTAACTTGAAACTTTACCCATCGCCCGCTGAACTTTATATACTGTATGCAAGAGGGAGATACTCCTTACTTTTAAGCAAAATTTACTAAAATTTAGATATAGTATGTCTCTAAATAAATTCGGTTTTCGGGCCAGCACCGAAGTCCTGGCTACTGGGTTGGTGAATACCCTCGGGGACTAAGAGTCCACCAGCAGTGGCATCGGCCCAGTGGTAACAAATAACAAAATACCGAGGTTACTGTGAATTTAGGTTCTGCATATGCGCAATTCGACAACTAAAGTCTCTTCAGTGCAGATAAAATCAAGATATTTGGAAGTCCAATAGGTGGAAAACTGATAGAGAACAAATAACCAATAAGATCTAAATAGAAAAGCCAAAATCAGCTAAGGACAGAGCTACTGTTAACCGGGAAAATTTCGCGCCGTCTTTATTTCGCGATAAACTGATATGATTTTAGTTCGATCAGTTTTGAATTCGCGCTGACAAATTGTTGGCATTGTCTTCAATAAAAGACAAGAGTATTCGCGCCGTTTTATTTTCGCGCTTCCATTCAAAACGCGAAAATCGCGAAAATAAAACTGCCGCGAAAATTTCCCGGTTTACAGTATAGATTTTCCCATATTATTTGTTGCTTTATATGATATATTTTTGTATGTTTGAACGGAGCGTGTAGCTACTCTTATCCTAAAACATCACTACGGTAAAACAATTTAAAAGGAAGGCTGTTCCTTTAGTATTCAGACAATAAAACGGAAAAATCTGTATAAAAACGATGCAAAGAGGCTATTTCAAGCAGTTGTAATAAAATTTGAATTTTTATAGCATTTGTCTGAGAAAATAAACCTAAATTGCGGTTTATTTGATATATTGTTAAAGGATACTACAAATGTAGGCTAATTATGTCGAAAATAATGCATTAGGAAAACATCGCCTCATCGGGTGTGCTTGAAAAAATTAAAAGGGAAGCCAAAACAAAATTGAATAATAAAATATCGAAGTTACTCTTAATTTATTCGATGAAATGATTCGAGGGTGTAAATAAATGCTAAAAAGACCTAAACACGGCACCAAAGGACCAAATGCTATGGAGAGACATCCCATTTCTTCTGAATTTCAAACATTTTAAAATTCCCGTATCAGAATTACAAGAAATTAGCTACCCCAAAAAATGTTATTGATGCAAATATAACATAATGAATTTTAAGAGTTAAAAAAGAGAAGTTTTACCAAAAATATCAAAATGTAAAGAAAGGAGATTTGGTAAATGTCAAGAAGAAAACATCCCTCTACAGGCTAAAACGACAAAAGCAAAAGCAAAGCATCAAGGAGTCGTCGTATAGTCTTCAACACAGTGAGGAACCTCACACCACATAGCAAGCTCTAAATGGACCCAAAAATAAAAAGTGAATTTATCAATGGAAACAAACCACTTCCAATATCCCGAAGAATCTAGAATTTTATAAGAAGTCAATGACAAGCATTTCAGATACATATTACCAAGTCATAAAAAAAGTGAAAGAGGAACATACAAGTGATAAAATAAAGAAATTTTGCTAAATAACCTGAAGCTCTGAGTAAAAATGCATCGTCAGAACTTCAAGAGTAATCGATTTGGCTCCATAAACAGTAGCTTGTCTGGCTTGTCCTATTCCTTTAGGTGGACACGGTATATTACGCGTTATTCTAATACGTCAATAAACAAGAGGTCAATGACCACGTAGCTGGATGGACAAAAGTATTTAGTATTGAAATAATAATCCACAACCACAGTTTGCAATGGGATTTGATCATATAAAGTCTTTACACTCAACATAGTTCATGGTCAGATTACCCATGACAGAACATGTAATGATTTGTAAGATTTGGTTAAAGCAATTTTTTCAAACAGTTCACTGTATGATTAACAATTGCAAATACTCGCCAAATCAACTGCCAATCCTTTAAAGTAGTTAATACTGAGGATAGTGGACCCCTGCCAGACTGCAAAAGTTTATTGTATTTCGTCATTTCTTTTTATATAATGTATTTTTATTTGTATTTTCGTTCATACCACCAGCCGTCTTGTTCATAAATGTGCATTAATGAATAAATATTGATTATTATTTTATATCATCTGATGCGTTTACACAAATGTTCTGAAATATTTGACATCATCAATTATGTCACTCTGACCTTTGTTGTTGAAAAAAGGTTAGTTAAAAATAAACAACCGCTCGGATCGTCATACTTTTCATTTATCAGAACTTATTAAAAGATTAGAAATCATCAACATACTTTCACGTGAAAATTCTTCCGATAGTAAAATCAGTCAAAGCTTAACGACCTTTAACGGTATGAATAACTAAATACCGAAGTCACTGTGAATTTACTTTCTGCATATGCGCATTTCGACAACTTATGTCTCTTCAGTGCAGATAAAATCTAAATGTTTGGAAGATCATAAACTCAAAAAATGTTTAAAACTGACAGAGAACAAATAACCAATATGAAATAAATATCGAATCTTACAAAATCAGTTCTCACAGTTCTCACTATGTATAATCAATGAAATTAAAATCAATTAAAAATTATAATCTCTGCAACAATGTGATAAAAAAAGAGATGATTTGAAACAATGCGATATTGTTAGCCAGTTATCGTATTAGAAACATATTCACCTGTCGCTGAAGTTACACATATGTCCCTTGATAAAAACCACGTGCATTTTAGACGATTGACAAATTATAATCTAATGAAAGTGATAAACACGCAAAGATTGACACAACCAAGGCGGATCGAACCAAAAAATACAAATTAATTAATTACAAATCAGTACCGCATCCAAATGTTCTGAAAATCAATAGGGTTCTGTGTAATGCCAAGCCGACACAGAATCTCAAATTTTGTTGCATAACTTGCATTCCTGAGAAAGTTTTCGTTTATACAAGCAGTTCAAAATCTGGTGATCCCTATAGCTTGATGGGCTCCGCCCATCCAGCTAAAACATAAAGTTGCAAAGTTTTATCGGATAACAGACTTCATGCCGAAATATTTGACTACACGTTCATGTTGATTAAATAATGTGGATTTATCACAAGAAATATTCAGTGCTTTCACTAGGAGAGGAAATCAAATCAATGAAGTGCTAATCAAATATGTATATTTTTACTTTCTGTGAATATTAAGAGGTACATTGTGTATTCACCAACCAAGTAGTCAGTACGTCAGTGCTGACCCGAAAATCGATTTTATTGAAACCTGCAATATCTAAATTTTACACATTTTGTTTAAAACTAAGGAGTATCTCCCTCATACATAGCTCTGTCCTTTCGATGAATATTGGCTTTTCTATTCAGATCCTTTTGTTTATTGTAATACCTAAATTTTACACAATTTTGTTTAAAACTAAGGGGTATCTCCCTCATACATAGCTCTGTCCTTAGCTGAATATTGGCTTTTCAATTCAAATCCTTTTGTTATTTGTTCTCTATCAGTTTTAACACGTTTTCGGTTAATGGACTTCCAATTTATTTTTATCTTATCTGCACTGATGAGAAATAAGTTGTCGAAATGCGCATATGCAGGAAATAAATTAACAGTACCTATTTAAGTGAAACAACCGAATAACGATGTCTATTAAGACGATGTTAAATCCTGAAATATTTTAAATAAGTTCACGATTTACTTTTTTATAAATATTCTGTCAAGTTCAAATGATCTTGTAGGTAAAGGTGATTCTTATTCAACTCACCGGACAATAATCAGACAATCTCTTGTACACTGCTAACTTATTAACATCATAAAAGAAAATTTTATGCCAAGTCGATATATGTCTACAAATATTTCAAATATGTTCGCCTTTACTATATTGGTTATATGTTTATATGGTAATTTGTGATCTGTCAGCTTTTACACAAATTTTGGTTGATGGATTTCCATATGTTTTGGTTTTATCTGCCTGTGTTCCATGAGTATCTGGCAGAAAAAAATTGTTTTGACTATGTTTGAAGGGTTTCCAAATCATCAATTCCCCACTCCTTTCGATTTTTCCAGTGGCAGTCAGAATTTCCCGTCCAATGACCCTTTCTATACCCCAAAGTGAGTATTTATTAACAAACTTGTTCTCGTCTTGATAATAGCTGAAACATGGCTCAGTAAGACGTTAAACAATATTTAATCAATCCAAATCATCAAAATAATGTTAACCTAAATGTTGTAAATTCTGCAATTATCTAAAACATGCAAACTCTTGTTCAGGCAACAGTACCATGAAATCATAAATCACAGCATTATACTAATTGTTACTGGGAATAACTTTATTTTAATTTGAGCATATTCCCGTTTTGATCTTCTATTTGGCACATGTTAGAGTTTACAAAATGTGGGTTCAGATGTTGTAATTCATATGATATTCTTGACTAAAAAAATATTAAATTTTTTTCATGAGAAACCATATCATTAATTCAGTAATAAGGTAAAAGGAAGGCATTCAGTATAATAAAAAACATACTGCCTTCAGTGGAGGGTACCACACTTAGAAAAAATATCACATGAATAGAAAATATCACCCTCGACTCTGTCTCGGGTGATATTTTTCTTCATGTGATATTTTTTCTTCTTGTGGTAATCTACCATAACACCCTCCACTGACGGCAGTATGTTAATATTACAGTTACTTCGGTATTGTGTTATTTACTATATATAGGCCTTTTCTTTTTATGGGCCTATTGTTTTAACACTGTCCGTCCATCCGCAGGCGTAAATTGTTTCTTCTACATATTTTATGGTAGGAAATTTTCATTTGACAGATCACTTAGGCATATAATGAAGATATGCCTTTTGGTATTAATTTGATTTTGGTCTATTTTTCCGAAAATAATACGTTGTTGAACATAGTCGGTTTTTGCGATTTTCTATTCAGTACACAGTTTGTCCAGCTCAGAAATTCTACAGTTTTTTTTATGATAGAAAGTTTTTATCATTTGTGCAAAGATGTGCCTTTTGTTATTTGTTTTGGTTTTGTTGAATTTTTCCGAAAAATATAGATAGTTGAACTTGGTCATTTTTCCAATTAATTTGATAAAGAAGGTACACAGTTTGTCCGGACAATTCCTCCTACAGTTTTAATGTCAGGAAATTTTTATTTTGCAGAGCATTTGTACATTGTTGAAAATGTACCTTTTGTTTGATGCATTTTTTTTCGAAAAATATACATATTCAAACTTTTCTCATAGAGAGTACACAGTCTGCCCGGCAAATACCGTCCACAGTTTTTTTGGTAGGAAGTTTTTATTTTGCAGATCATTTGTACATATATTGCAGATGTGCTTTAAGTACTGACTTTGCTTTTGGTCGTCTTTTCCAAAAAAATATATTGTTAAACTTTTTTAAAGAATTGAACATGGGATGGGGGGTACACAATTTGTTTGGCCACCTCTTTTTCAGTTTTATAGTAATATGTTTTTGATTTGTAGAACATTTGATCTGAAAGTATTGAAGAGGTGCCTTTTTGTGAATCTTTATGAAAAAATATATTTATTGATTTTTTTTTCCCAATTTTAACATAGAAGGTACTCCGACAAACTATATTTTTCGGTGTGTGGGAGAGGGGCATCATATGTTTCTTACAACCACAAACATTATTACTAGGAAACCACTTTTAGATCTGTAACTTGCGCGTGTCATGTCATCCTCATATCTTATTTTTGTACAAATTGTAAAATGAATATGACGAGACCTATAACCAAATCATTTTATGATGGATTTTTTTCTGTGGCTTCTGTAGCTAGAACCAATATCTGTAAGTAAATGTTCTAGTTAAATTTTCTTTTTAAGCCTTTGTTCCTTTTGTCTATTTTAACAGCAAAGAGATAGATGAGAGTTATGAACAGAAGGGGGACGTTAAATTCCATCAAATCGTCTTGTGGAGGGGCGACCTTGCTGACAGATGAATGCTACCAAGGAAACAGCCTTCACGTTTCACAAGTGTTCTTGACATTGACTTGCTTGGATTATGGGTTTTAAAAGATTATTATCAATAATGTTCAGATAAATGTGAAATACAGTTCTAATAGATGTGCCCACTTGCATTTAGTAATAACTGTCTGGTGACTTTGTGCTTGACAATGTTAATATCTCTCCTTGTCCAACTTTTTGTGTGATGGAATCAATTATCTTTTTGAAATTCTTTTAAATTAATTGCTAAGGTTTTCGCAGTTCTTACAGTTCTTACTCTCTTTTCATTTCGGCAAAAAACCAAACAAACAAACAAGCAACAAAACAAAAACAACAACAAAAATAAAAAAAAACTATGACTCTAAAAATAAAACATGGAATGTCATTTTGTTATTACGAATATAAATCTTTATTTACATTAAAATTATATACTTTTATTTCTTGTTAGTCATGTAAAAACAAGATTATAGCAGCAAATAAAGAGATGAATTTCGCTCAAAGCTGTTCCTATCTGAACTTACTATAACGTATGACTGAAGCTAATTTTTGAGACCTCACGGGGACTTCAAGATTAAGAAGAACAATAAAGTATAGAGACTTTGTCGCATTTGCATTTACTCCCTATTCCTTCATTGTAAATTCTAGACTAGAGATTGTCTCTACTGCAGTGTTGGGTCCATAAAAAGGTTTCATGTGAGAGAGTTGCATGCCCCATATATATTTCAGTTATGGTGTACTTGTTCTTTAGAAAAGTTCTCATATGGATGTAATATTATACTTTCAAATTCTGGTATATTATTCATTTATTATTATTTTTTTGTAATTTCAAATTTGTATTCTGACCACTTGATTAATGTGCCCACATCTTATGATTTTATTATGCCAAATTTTCTAACTATTGACTCAATGAGTGCCCTGTGGTTGTTTAAATGTTGTGTTCGTCTTTTATAAGTCTTTGTCCGGCAACGGCTGGCAGCAGTTGTAAGTACACTGCCAGTAAAGTTTATGATCCCGCATTCATGAGTAAAAAAACATGGATGTAGCATTGCTCCACATCTAGCAATGAATGACGATGAAACCGGTGGTAGGGGCCGTCTTGAACTTACTATGAGGTATGAGTAAAGCTAATTGTTGAAGGCCTCATGGTTACTTCAAGATGAATAACAACAATAAAAGCGTTGTTCCATTGCTTAGTTTTTCCATGTTTTTGTAGAGACTTTATCTCATTTCTATTTGCTCCATATCCGTTCATTGTTCATAATGGTCGATATAAACAACTTATATTAAAGCCTTAAGCTATGATTGAACAATTTGAAAAAAAAGTTGATATTGAATTGTTCTGGTATTATATCAGCAATGTCTTGTTCTTACTTTTAGCCAAAACTGAAACACTGAGTTTCTACCGATTCATGCCCTACTTGTTACTCGTATTTTGTCCAATTGCAATGAACCTCAACCATTGAAGCCTTATTATTCAACGTTACAAAATTACCGTTGTAGATGTTTCCATTCAAACGTGTCAACACTTTAACTTCTTGACTGTTCTTAAAATGTTACTTGTAGATAACACAGAAAGAAATAAATTAAGGACTACATAAGATAATGGAAATAAGCTTATGCAAATGTTTTTTTTTTCGAGCTACCGTTAGTTCAATTAAATTCAACATTCTTAACACAAGCAGTAAATTCAAAACATATAAAATACATATACTACATAAATGTATATGGGATATCTCTTTTAGAGATTCCACATTACACAGCCGACAATCTTGAAGCAATACAANCATCTAAAAAAAAAAAAAAAAAAAAAAAAAAAAAAAATGGATGATCAATTTAAAAAAAAATTAATGGAACCAGCATCGAAGCATTGGAATGCTGAAATAAGAATACTTTGGGGGACAATCTGTTCGAAGCAGCGTCATCGATCCAGTGGTAGTTTATAAACGAATACTGAAGTTACTGTAAATTAAATCAAACTTACATGTCTTCTGTGCAGATCAATTCAAAATTGATGATCGATAATTGGATATCTGATACATTCCCCGTTATCTTTGTTTTCATCGTTCTTTATGAAACCGACATTTTCTTAAATTTGTCTGCAGATTTCAGTGGCAAATTGAAGTTGTCATACTGTATAAATCTGTGACGTTCCTATCTGTCTCGAGTCGCACTTCGACATTCTTGCAAAAGCGATATGAATGATTATTGATTATCCCATATCGAATCATATTTGAATGATATTTTTCTGAGCTGACCTTAAAAAATAATTGAAAACTAAGTCCTTAGCTTATTTCGGCTTTCTATTTAGATCCTTTTGATTATTGGTAATCTGTCAATTTTTATACATGTTTTCCATTTTTTGATTTCCACGCACATTTTACGCACATTAACTGTTGACAGAGACATATGCAGAAAATAAATTTACAATTACGATTAGACTAACGACTTTGACATTTTCCCGGATTGATTCACTCACAGTGTGACGCGTGCTGTCAACAGAGCAGGACATGCTTACCCTTCCGAAGCACCTGATGTCACTCAGTTTCACTGGAGTTCACACGGTGAGTGCCTATGTTTTGAATGTTGTAATTTCTGTTTCTGTGCTTTGTATCTGTCTAACGTCATTGTTTTTTGTGTCTAACGTTATTATTTTCTCTGTTTTCGTTTTGGCCGTGTCTTTGACTTCGATTTTTGTAAACTTCACTCCTTTGTTCTTGCCGTTGTAACATCGCTATTTTGAATACTGTTTTCCTCTCTCCGTACAGATAGTTTTTCTCGGTACGAGGTTCTATACAACACATTCCTTTTTGACCAACTACATCGAACATCACTTTTTCTGTTTACCGGCTTTTTTAGATGCCGAGAGCGGAAGTAAAACTAGTGAACATTAGATCACATATTCGTTGTTTTAGACATTTTTAATTGACGATTTTACAGTTAAGCTGACAGCGATAACACCTGGGTTAGACCGCCTGTTAAAATCAAAAGTGAATTAACTTTATTTAGATTAAAACATAGCGTGATGAAAGGCTGATTCATGTATATTATCCAAGTAAAGATTTCCTTGCTTTTATTTACTGAAATTTATGGGCCGAAAAATAAGGAGTATACATTCCCATTTTTTTTTTCGCGTTTTTTGAGGTATTGACCTGTCTATTATTTTCACGCAAAACGTTATGCGCCTACTGTGGTTAAATTTTTCGTGGATTGTATGAAGCCGGGTTGATTTTGTAGACAAATAAGTAACAACCAAACACCGTCTAAGGTTTGTGGGTTTATTTGTAGAGTTGGAATCGTAACAATATAACACATGAGAAGTATAACCCTGCAAGGATTAAAATTCCAGTACAAGAAGAATAACTCTTACTACAAACATTTATCAGTGTGAAAATATTATGCACTGTACTGCATATATGAATAAAAATATAACAAAATCTATTTGTCTCATTTTATCAACCATATCTGAATGTGACATATAACTATCACAAATGCTATTCATATGTTCATTCGATTCAAATTATGTACTCCATATTTCTACATTTCGCAGTCATACCAAGGTAATGTAACTATATCGAGCAGACCTACAAAGTAAAAATAATGTTCAACATAAATAGCAACTAGCAATAAATAGGCAAAATAGCTGTTAAAAATATCAAGCAATAAGCAAAGCTAAAAATGTGCAATAATACAATACTAACCTCATATGAAGTGCAAAGGTCCACAAGGTAATTTATAAATTTGGTATGGTTTCACATCATAACATTTATTATTTATCAACTGACAATTTAGTACACACTGAAAGAATAATAAGGGACTCGTAAATTATGCGTCCTACGACAAAAATATGTACAGTTTCGTTTTAATCCATTTAAATCAAACATGAAAATAATTCCATCAATTCATCCCAATTCATTCGGTATTTAGTCATTTGTTACCACTGGGTCGATGCCAATGCTGGTGGACTGTTAGTCCCCGGGGGTATTCACCAGCCCAGTAGTCAGTACTTCGGTGCTGACCCGAAAGCCGATTCTACTTGGGACCTTACAATATCTAAATTTTTGTAAATTTTGTTGAAAACTAAGGAGTATCTCCCTCTTCCAAAGCCCCTGTCCTTGGCTGATTTTGGCTTCACATTTAGATCATTTTGGTTATTTGTTCTCTATCAGTTATAAACATCTTTGAGTTTATGGTCTTCCAAACGTTTAGATTTTATCTGCACTGAAGAGACATAAGTTGTCGAAATGCGCATATGCAGAATTTAAATTTCTAACGTTCCTGCCGGGTGCACAACAGAAAAAGAAAAGAAGTAAACAACCCCTCTTCTTTCTTCTTTATATCCATTGACTACCTAATTTGGTTTAACTCGACCAGAAATCTGTCATACAATCTTAAAAAGACAAGCCAAGTAGTAGGTGCATTTTTCAACAAACAAAGGTATATGTAAGCTTATAAAACTGACTCTCTCCTTCAGGCGACATCAAGATGTAGACAGGAATAAAAGCCCTGTCCTTGATAAACTGGAGTTTTCTATGTATCGTGGGCGTTTTTGTCACATGTACATTCACTCCATATCCTTTCATTTTTTTCTCTCACACTCAAAGTAAACCCACAAAGAATATATTAAGACAGAGACATATAATTATATGTCTCTGACTAAGGCAGTCATTCCAACACTTATAGCTCGATAGTACACATGGAGTTGCATACAGATTGCCATTTTAGTCCTTATGTAGATAAATTGTCAGGAATGCATAGTTTTTGTTTTAAGTCAACTTTTTATTCACAAGGATCTTTTTTTCTGCTTCTTATTATGGTTATCAAATATACAATGACTCTCCATTAAAGGGATGGAAGTACTGTATTTCTTGTTTCTAAAAATAATTTTGATATTTAATAATTTTTTATTTATTTTTTCTGTCTTTCAATTTCATCTGAAAGCCCGGCCCGATTTCGATTTATATGAGATTTTTTTTAGTTTAAACGATAACCTATCTTTGTGGGTTTTCCATGTTTCAAGTTAAAATTATACAGTTCATATGTTGCATATTACATTTTTAATATACAACCGTGTCATGCCTACGGGTGTACGACTAAGGCTTAGGACATGTAGTTATCAATAATTTGTGTGCAAAAGTCAGCGACAGCGACGTCTTTTCTGTGTATTGTATGCAAATTCAGTGACATTGAACTTTAAATAAAATATATAAAATTAAATGTAATAAAATATTAATTCATATTAATTTTCATATACATTGATGTAATTTTATAGCAATGGAATCGACATGCGTACGAAATCACACAATGTATTACAGAAAAAACTTAATATATATAAATTGTACCTTCTGTTCGTGTTGACAAATTAGTTCTCAAAATCGACGAATGTATTTGTTTACCTCGATTGGCTATTTAGCACATGAGTTGAACTGGGCACCAAAATTTCTATCATACTCACGTGATTATGGAATTGTCTGTGATTTTTTATTCATTTTGATAATAAACAGGTTATGTAATTGTCTGCTTGTTTATCACAAAATCGGTTTTTAAACGGTTTTACTCAAGCCGGGTGATCTGTGGAGCGCGTGTTATCAATCACTTATATCCCCGCTTAAGCGGGTGGTACATGTGTATACTGATCATGGTGTACGTTCATTCGTACGTTATACTATATAAAGCGGTCTGTAGAACTGCAAAAATGAGGTCCACATTGGCCAATTTCACTTCATCAAATATAATTAATCTTCTTATTATATAATATAAACAATTTGTGAATTCGTATGTCATTGTATAGTTTATATTTTGCTTTAATCCGTTAGGGTTTATTTATGCAGATAAGGATTTATTGGACGGTTATTCCGTCCGCCATAGTTTACATACTTTGTGGCTATAACTCATCCTAGATCACTTGGTGAAATTGAATGAAACTTTCACAGAATGTTCAGTGCAAATTGCCATTGTGCGCCAGCTATTTAAATTTTTTTTTGGTGATTATTTACTTTGGAAACAGTTTTTTTTTTTTTTTTTTTTTTGGGGGGGGGTATGCATTTGTGAGCTTTGCTCACAGTATTTCTAGCTGTATCCTATTAAAATTTATATGGAGTTGCATAAGTATCAGTACAGATCAATTTTAGTATATGCTTCTTCAATCATTCTCCATTGACTTGGAAATTTTGATCGGTTTATCCTGTTCATCATTTTTCATTCTAGCCACATTATGGGTGATAACCATTCCACTTACTTATGTTTGCCCTGACTTACTTTTTCAACAAGCAGTTCAGTAACACAGTCTGTGTCAGTAGTCTAAAACCCTTGATATCTAGAATGCAGCTATTCGGGAGGAGTGCAAACCGAGTACGTCCACACCAAGTTGTTTGCCCAGTCCTTAGGTATGATCACATCGATTTTTAGCAAACAAACTTCTTTGGAGTTACATTGCGTACACGTCAAAGGCAAAGGATCTCTTGAACTTCAAACGCCTTTTTGCATAAACGTGTATAGTCATCGCTGGAAAAAGAATCGTGTGGAAATTTATCTTTAGATTTACGTTAATTGTATTTTTTAGTCCAGTCTTTGGGTAAACTTTTGTCTTTTTGGCTACAGGCTATGCCGTTCACAGACATTCCTCTGTATCAATAATTGTCACGTGCGGGATAGCCACAGTTTTACACCGACAGCACAAGCAAAATGACACATGAAACAATCTCGAATAAAATAAAAAAGGTTCTCGAAATAAACATATCAGAGGAAAATCTAAAAAGAAATGTAAATATAATCTGTTATTCTTCTAACCCTCACTTCTTTAGCGGCATAATATTTGTATATTTACACGTTTGTATATGCTTTAAATCGTTTATTCTCTCGTTCTTTATTCTAGTCCATGTGATTTAATCTGAAGTCAATTTTCTGTTTTCTAATCTCGGATGTTCAGGTTCATGGTATTGGTACCCAAGTTTATTGTATTGGTACCCAAGTTTATTGTATTGGTACCCAAGTTCTTTTCTTTTTATCAATATTCAATTCGCATCGTTGACAAAAATCAATTTCAGATGTTCTAGAGCTTGAATGACCTGTCTGCTATCAAAATGTTCAGAAAAAATACTTAGGGTCGATTCAACAAATGTGTCCCTACCCGACCTTCTTGATCGATCAATACTGAGCAGCGATGTTGTGAGTGATTCATTCTTTGACTGGCAGTTCCTTTGTAAAAAGATGACAAACGCTACTTTGTGTATGAATGAACACACAATTTGCCTGTTCATTCCACATCAGATGACATTGTGTGTTTTTTTAACATAGAAACTAACACAGATGGACACGTCACAAACTGATGGTGGGGACAGATTTATGGAATCGGTTCTACTTGTATAATATTAGCATTTTTACTTGACTTGTATAATTGCATAATTGAGAAGGGCGTATGTCACATGACATATTAAAGAGCGATTTTACTGCCCAAAAACAATCAAAACAACCAATTGGCAGGGTTACATGTATATTCATCTGTTTGGTTTTAGTTTTAGGATAATTTTATAGAAAAATAGAATAAACAGAATGGGACAGAAATGTTATGATAATAAATAAGTAAATAAAAAAATAAATAAAAGTAACTACATAAAAAATTGAAAACACAAATTAAAGTAAATAAAAAGAGATAAATAATTATAACAACTAGAATAAAATGAAATAAATAAAAAATAAAAATAAATTAATATAAATAGAATAAAATGAATAAAAAATATAATAATTTATTTGATAAATAAAAATCTTTACTTTTGATTTAAGTGACTTGACTGTATTATAAATGTCTGACCAGTGTTGAGTAAACGCCGATCAGTCAATCTAAACGCTACCTGTGTTGTAAAAGACTGATATCTGTTGAGAATGCCTGTTTAGTGTTAAATCAACACTGATCAGTCGTTCTCAACACTTCCTGTGCAGAAAAAGACTGACCCGTGTTGAAAATGTCTGTCCGATGTTGAGTCAACGCTGGTCAGTCATTTTCAACACGGATCAGTCTTTTACGACACAGGTAGCGTTGAAAATGACTTATCAGCGTTGACTCAACACCGAACAGACATTCTCAACAAAAATCAGTCATTTACAACACAGGTAGTGTTGAGAATGACTGAACAAAGTTGACTCAACACTGGTCAGACATTTACAACACAGGTAAAGTCTGAAATTGACTGAAATGAGTTGGCCCAACTCTGATCAGTCATTTTCAGTCAAAACTAGTGTTGAAGAAGACTGATCAGCGTTAAGTCAACTCAACTCAGCACAGTCATTCTCAACTCTGTTCAGACATTCTAAGTCAAAAAACGACTGACTCTGGTAAAATCAGTCAAAATATTTGTCAATAGTGTATATATCTGGATCCATGGATTGAGCTGTAGCCCAGTCAATGATGTTCCGTGTACTACTCGCTCTTGTATCATATTCTTCAGGTATAATCTCTGGTGAAAGTGTTAAGGACTCCATATATGTTGATGGTACTGCTGAGTTGCAGATGGCTTGCACGGCATAAATGCTGTTGGGTAATTAGCTTAAAGTGTCCGTATCAAAATAACCTTTCCCTGGTCTGTGTTTGATCTGCCAGTGCTACCAACCATCGGCGTCAGGTCGCGTCTACCTTGGCAGTAGTCAAAACATACGTCACAGGGTTGTTGTCAGTAATTACTGTGAAGTCTTATCCATACAGGTAGTCTTTAAACTTATCACAGACGGCCCATTCATGTGCAAGAAACTCTCTCTTGTGTGGAGGATAATTCCTTTCAGTCTGATATAATATTCAAACCGCGATTGGCGTAGCTGATGACTCTCTTTTCTCCTTTCTGTTCCCGATAAAGGGCAGCGCCAAGCGCATCACCAGAGGAATCGGTGTGGAGCTTGTAAGGTAAAGAGCTGATGGGGTATCCTAGTAGATCTGTCATTGACCTGCTGACTCTGCTGTATTTTGAATAAAATGCCTGTAGTACCCGACAAATCGTAGGAATCCACGGACGTCCTCCGGAGTCGTAGCTTGGGCAAGTTGACACGCTCCGTCTTTTCCGGATCTATCTCTTCCTCTGAAACTACATGGCCCCAAACTTCCAGGTGACAGCTAATCTTGTCGAAGACTTGTTGGATGCTGGTAAGTATTTCTTCGAATGTCCTCCTAAAGATGACCTCATCAATAAACACTCAACAATTCTTTGGGTTGAGGTCTGCAAGAATGTTTTCCATAAGCCGTTAGCAAGTGGCTGGAAAGTTGGTTATACCGAATGGCATCCTTGTATACTCAAAGAATCCTAACGGTCCCACCGAAAATGCTGTATGCTCTTTGTTTTTCTGTAAAGTTTCAACTTGGTGGGTAACCAGCCTTCGTGTCAATGTGGGAAAAGCAAGGCAATCTTCGCTAGCTGTGTTTTTTTGGTAAAATTGTTCAGTAACCTATAGTCAACACACATTCTCAGACTACCATTCTTCTTCCTCACGAGTAAGACATTAGATGCCCATGGTGAGTGAAAAGGTCCTATGTCCAACAACTGTCGTAGATGAGGTCGGACTTTATATTTGGACGGTGGAATTCTCCGGTATCTTTGTTTAAATGATGTTTCCTCTAGTAGGTCTTTTCTGTGTTGAACTCTGTTGGTGTGTCCGACATCATGGTTTTCCTTGCTGAAGATATCCGAGTGAGATTGTCTGAGATCCTTTCCCAGTTGAAAATGTTCCTGGGTCAGTTCACTTTCTGCAATATCAAGTTCATATCAGTAACATTGTGTTACTTCTTATTAGAAATTAATTTAATATATAAAAAGAAACAAATAAACCTTATTTTATTTTTATTCGCCCCGTTGTGTAAATAATTTTTATGTCTTAATTTTACTATGCTACCTGAGTATGTCAATTCAACGTTTACCACTAGCTGTGTAATGTTAGTAACTTAGCTGATTTTATTTTAATACAAAGGATGTATTTAAATTCTTAAACATGTCTACGTGCGTTAGTTGCATATGTCTTCTAAGATATTAGCAGTCTTGCCGTCAGCTACATGTCAAAAAATATAGTTCTTACATAAATTGTGTTCATGAATGATTATTGTTGATTATAAAAACGCTTTAAAATAGATCATTAACTACTGACCACTTCTGGGTGGAAAAATATTTTACTCCTTTCAAACAATTCAATTTAGTGGTAAGATTGTCAAAATTTATTACCATTGAGACTAGCTAGGGTAATTAATCTTAATTAGTGTGGAATGCCCTATTTGATAGGGTCCCGTTAATTGCAGAGCATTAACATCTGGGGATATATGCCATTTAATTGTTCTGTGCGATACATTAGTTGTCTTAAAATATTGTTTAGAAAAACAAGGAGTGTTTAATGTGACTTTAAATACCCCTACTCCAACAAATTCACCCTAAAATAGTCATTTTTTGTCTATATTCGCCTAAAAAACCAAAAACACACAAAGTCTGCATTGTATATATAAATATTGCATTAATTGTATCATGATTCTTTTTTTTAAGTCCCACTTGTCAGATAAATCTCAATATTTTGTACAAAATTGATGAAAAATGGGAATTTTCAGCATTTCAAATTTGTCCAAAATTCACTTTTAAATAGTTATATGTGGCAAATCTGGAGGATTTATCTGCAATGAGGCCAATTCATTGTTATAACCGATATTTAAGTTATCATTAAACAATGTTTAAAAGCCCAGGAGTGTAATTCTAAATACCGAAAATTTTACCCCTACCCCAAGAAAATCATGCTTAAAAATCTAAAAAATATGCCTGTCTGTGCATATAAATGACCAAAACATACTAATTAAGGTCTTTCCCACTTTCAGTGGAAAGACCTTCTTGTATTTCTTCTGAATATTTTTATTATTTTTTTCTTTTTTTTTCTTCCAACATTTGCCGAAAAGTCTTAATAGATATCATATTGATACTTAGTACCATTAATCAGAAATGGCTGGGCTTGACAAGACTGACCCTGTGACCCCGATCTATTTTTGGTAACAGAGTTACATCACCAAACATGGTAAACCTTGTTAGCAGATAAACTCGGAAACCATAAGAGATAGCTGAAGAAGTGTAATGACAAACCTGTTTGTTAGGGTCTGACGGACCTTCGTTACTTTGGACCAATCTCTAAGCTGGACCGTTCAAGAGTTATGCCCCTTGATATTTTCGTTTCGACTTCAACTATTTGTTTCTCAGCGACGGTTAGTGTGACCACGACCTTTGACCTTCAAAACTAGTTCAAGATCAAAGGTCAAGGATAAGGTCACAGATTAAGGTTGAATTTAAGGTCCAAATTTTTTTTCCATATTACCGTATTTTCTTTAGTATAAGTCGCACTGATGTATAAGGCGCACTTTTTTTAAAAGTATGTTTTTTCTCGTTATTTTTTACCTTTTCTTCCTAGTTTTTTGGAAGATTGGTTTGAGATATCCTTTTGAAACTCAACGACAATAAACGAGACCATGACTAGTTGTGCAGAAATGGAAGAGTCGAAATCTTTTTCCGTTCACGAATTTTCGTCCGAAGTCCGAAAAACATTGTTATGGGATAATCTCTGAAACCTTAAGAGAAAGCTGATTAAATGTAATCACAAAAATGTTTGTTAGGTTATGACGGACCTTCGTTACATATGGACCGAAACTCTGCGGTGGACCGTTCATGAGTTATACTTCTCGAAAATTTCGTAAAATCTTTAAGTACAATTTTCTCGAAAATGGTCAGAGATTGAAACCTTTAACCTTTTCCATTCAACTTAGGTGATATGTGTTACATCATAAAATGCTTAGGTCAAAGGTCATCGGTCACTTTGAACTTTGAACTCACACCTTGTTATTGGATTAACTCAGAAACCGTAATAAAGAGCTGTTTAAATGTAAAGGAGAAAATGTGTGTCTTGTTGAGTCCAAGAATTGTTACATTTGGTCCAAAATAATTGGACCAACCGTTTCGGACCTTTGGACCAAAAACCGATTTTCGGTATAAATTTGGGTTTTTTTTTTGCCTATAGTTCAAATGCCATTGAAGATACAAACATTTATTCAATACAAAAAATACAAAAAATGTTCAGGTAGACTTGACGTTCAAAATGACGTCAAGGTCAAATGTCAAGGTCATATTGAAAAAAAAATGTATTTCACGTTAAAGATCCTATAAATATACATATTAAGCTAAGAATGTTGGTTTTCCTTATGAATCAATAATGAGAACATTCTTACGCAACTTTGGGAAAGACCTATCAATTGTTCTTTGACGTACTAGTATTTTACTTTCATTTAAAACATGCATTTGATGTATCGCAATATGCAATTGAACACAGAAAATATGAGTAAAATTTAATATTTTGGTCGGTTTTGGAGAAAAATGGGAATTTTCAGCATTTCGGAATTTTACAAAATTCAAAGTTTAACTGTTGTATAACTGCCTATAAACCACGCGTATGATCTTATTTGTTATTGTGGGAGTCTCTCTGTATTTTTATGTTTGAAATGTTACGGTATTGGACCTTTATACAATGTTAAAGCTTTTCAAGCTGAATAAAATGACATAAATTGTGTTAAAAAAGATTTTTTTTGGGGGGGGGGGTAATATGTTTGCAATTTATGAGAGTTTAGTTTGTCTTAAATGTTCAATAGCATACTTTTTAATAGATAAGATAAAATGAAACGATATTTTATCAACATTTCTACGTTATATGCCGAATTTGTGAAGTGTATACATCTCTAAGTTTAAACTGCAATAATTCTGAAGAAAAAACGGAAAATTCCAATTTTTCATAAAATTTCGAGCAGAAGGGCAAAAAAAGAGACCCCTTAAAAAATTCGAATCAACTTAAATGGACTTCTGCCTGTCGGCTTTAGTGAAATACACACAATAATTTGACTTAGACATTACCTTTTTATCATTTAAAGCCTGAATATTTAAAATTTGCCTTACTTTTAAGGGGGAGGGTGCTAATTTTGGCATTTCTGATCCAACCATAAGTCTGACTCTGTACTTTTTTCATATAATTTGTTGCTTACATATCATAAATCATTATTGCATTGGCAATTATCAGATATAATTTTCAGATTTTTACGATCAAGAAGTAAGAATATCGAAATTGTGAAAATATTTAAAATTCCGAAAAAAATCATTTTTCCAAAATTTTATACCGAAAATAAAAATTTTAAGGACACTTTGATGGTCTTATTTTTCAACATTTTATCACAACTGATAAATTAGGCATAGAAAATAGATCAAATGATGAGATTTATTTATCTGAAAGGCATTGACAGCTTAAAAATCGTCATTTTCTCAATTTTTGCACGGGGGTACATTTTTTACATCCCCAGATCAAAAAAATGTCATAAAGTGGCAAAATTTGTGTTCATTGACAAATATATTAAATAAGCGTCAATTAGGTGCCAAATTTTAGTACATCTAACATTTCTACATAAAAATTATGGAGGTTTAAAGGATGAAATTAAGATTAAAATTAATATACAAGAATGTTGTGTAGTGTACTATAAAAGTGACCCTTTACTGGCTATGCATGCAGGTTATATTTTTGTTAACATGTCTTATTTTGAAGAGAGGATATCAAAGGACTGAAAAATGGGTCTGGATCATAAGTGTTTGTGCGATTTCAGCCCACGGGCTACTACATATACATATGAGTGCTTAATGTGTTATTAAGTCTCACCATATCAAATTACACAAAATACATCAATTTCCAAACGCAAAAGTAGTTAACGTAAGTTTTAATATGAAAATATTTTTTTTCGGATAAATAACAAAATATCGAAATTTATGTTGATTTGTTTTCTGCATATACGATTTCGACAACTTATGTCTCATCAGTTCAGACCAAACCAAAACATTTGGAAAAATAGAATGAAAAAGATAACAGGAAACACCCACAATGGCTGAAAAACGTAGTCGCATGCCACAAAGTAACAAGGAACTGAACAACAAAAACCCACAATAAAATGACAAAGACAAACGTAAACAATGATAGCAAAAACAAGCGGTAGGGTTAAACCGGTACATAGGTACCAAACCTCCCATTTATATGTCCCGTTTCCTTATATATATAGTATACTGAGTGCCACTGAATATGCAACACCTGATAGTTATGTTTTAAAAATACTCTATGTGGAGCTTCAGAATTTTTCTATGCAAAATTACTAAGCCAAGTGCTTAAAGTTTTACACCCATGTATTTTTAGTCAACTCTTGAAAATTTGACACATCATCAACGTTTGATTAAGCAGTTAAAATCAGAATTCCCAAATAGTAATAAAAAAATAAATCACACTGCCGAAGAATTAAAGAAAAAATTCCTCATTCTTCAAATTCTTAGTTCAAATTTTGTCAAGGGTTTATTTCGAGTTGAAATTTGTCAAAAATGACAATTTTTTAAAAGATTTTTGAGAAATTCAATTCATCCCTGGATTGACTCACTGATAGTGTGACGGGTGCCGCTAGCGGAGCAGGACATGCTTACCCTTCCGGAGCACCTGATATCACTACCGGTTTTCATGGGAGTTCACACTATGAGTGCCTTAGTTCTTTATGTTATCTTTTTATTTCCGCGCATTGTAGCTGTCTCACATCCTTGTTTTGTCCTTGTTTTTATCTGTGACCGTTTTTGCCATGTCTTTGGACTTCGATTTTTGTAGTCATTGCTTCCCTTGTTCCTTCGGTATTCTACTGCCGTTGTTTCTAAACATCAAAAAGATTTGAAAATTTGCACAAATGTTCCCAAAAGGTTTCAAAAGAAGCTGACAAAATTTCAAACTGATTCATCCTGGTCCAAAGAAGGTAAGCGTTAGGTAATGTCTGTTAATGGGAAAACGAGGCATTTTGAGAAACAACCCAGTGAATATTTAAAGTACCTATTATTCATGGATTAAATGAAAACCGGTCCAAAAACTTTGAGATGGGAAAATGTTTTCAGGAGATTAAGCTTTGTAGTGGACAATAAAGAAAACCAATCAAGCGTCAATTCGCACCAAAAAACCATTCTTGTGCATTTCATGTCATGTATCGCAGGAAGCGTGGTTTCGAAAATCAGTCGTGCGGGCAGTTGTTTTTTTTTTAAACCTTTGTCATTAAAAGTATATTGGCAGTTACCTTTGTTGAAAATTGTTTTTTGTTCGAAAAAATAAGTGTTGCGTTTTCATTGGCACTCAGTATATAATACACAAACAAAGAAAAACCCAAAATAGGTAGACCACTAACTCCATGACCACAATCTTGAAAAGGAAAAAAAGGGGACACAAGGTAATTTAGAAAGATTTGTCAAGGAGTGTTCGCCGCAAAACTAAAGTCTGCTGGTAAAATACTACAGAAGAAAAATCAAACTCAGAATTCCCGAATTGGTTTGGTAAAGAGTCGTCACGTATTTCAGTAGACATCGGCAGTATCAGTGAGAGGACAGTATGCGTGTAAAATCCTCAGGTCATTGGATCCCAAAGTTAATTTAACGGACACGTGCAGAATATCCATGAATATCGAGATTGCCTTCCCACCGAGGGATTTGGCTGCTCTTCGAATGCACAATCTCGATGTTAATGTCTCTAATTCTAACCCCGTTGGGTTCCTACAATAGACCGTTATATTTAAATTTTTAGGCCCTGCAGTAGCGTAAATATTCGCAATTCCGGGGAGATGGGCAAGTTTCCACGTTGACTGGATTTATAGACAGCTTATTTATTCATTCATCCAACAGTCTGCATTCTCTTTCACTTTGTTTAAGAGAATCCATGGGACTTGTTTTGCTTTAAAAATAAGAATTAGAGTGAGTACCGATGAAACCCAACATCTTATTTGTGCTTCGTTTTTATGGTATGTTATGGATCGATCTATGCTGAGCGCCCCATCTAAATGTGGGCTATTTCAATTTTTGGAAAATGACACTTAGAAATCTTTCGTTTTTTATTCGGTTTTCCATTTGTTTTGATATAATCTGCACTGATGAGACATATTGTTGTTGAAATGGCCATATGCAGAAGATAAATTAACTGCAATTTTGGGTACTTGATTGAAAAAAATTTACAATGAAAATAATCATTTTGGCTTGACCCATCTTCATGTGATGTATTTTTCATCTGTTTTTATCAATTCAGATTCAGAGTCTGAGTCTTTTAATATTAAATATTAAATTTTTGTTGATTCCAGTGGGATTCGAACCCCCTCTGTCAAGGTTCTACGGGTTTAAAAGTCTGGTACGCTACCACTGGACCACCACTGCCATGTTAACATTTCGGTTAATTAACATACTTAAGTCTCGTATTACGAGGCAAAATAAATTTGTAGTTCTTTATATTTTACATCCCTTTGGACTCACACAGAGATGGCGGGAGCAGTGTAATCTGCCTGTAATATCTGTGCATTCGAAGATCAGCCAAAATCCCTCGGTGAGAAGGTAATCTCGATATTTATGTCTCTAATTCTAACCCCGTTGGGTTGCTTCTTTCATAATTGATGATGTTGTTATACCAAATCTATTTAGAAGTATTTCAATTGAAATTTCATATGTAAGAAGGCTTGATATCATAGTCAACGGAAATTATGTCCTTGGCTAGCTGTCAGTAACTGCGAGCATTTGTCCGGACAGTACCTGTGTGTATTGTCTTCATGTTTTGTGTACTTCATTGTAAGGGTACCCGTCTTGATAAGTTGGACTTTTTCCTAGTTTGATTTTTACTGTGAGTCTTTTTGTGTATTTATTTTTAGCCATTCACCACACATAGGGGGAGGGTTTGGATTCAAGAAAACGAGTTTAAACCCATCGCAATTTTGTCGCCTGTCCCAAGTCAGGAATATGTTGGTCATTGGCTTGTCCGTATCTTCTTATAAAATTTTAGTTTCTTGATATTTGGGTTATTGGATGTGGTTTGTTTCCATTGATTTATTCACTTTATTACCTTTCCGGGGCCATTTAGGGCTTACTATATGGTGTGAGGTTCCTCACTGTGTTGAATTACAAAAACAGGAAAACAGCAAACACCTACAATGGCCAGGAACTACAATCACATGCCACAATCCACAAGCAAACTGCACCAGAAAAACAATAATTAAAACAAGAGACGAACATAAATAACGATAGGAATTCGGGATAGCCGGACTTGGTACCGGCACCAGCAAAAACCAATGGTAGGGTTAAACCGGTTTATGGGTACCCAAACCTCCCCTTTTCTCTATCCCGTTTCCCTATAGTATCATAAACATGCGAATAAAACCCAATTCAGGTAGACTACTAACTCAATGACCACTATCTTGGAACAGAAAAAGCATAAGACAAAACGTAATTTTGAAAGAAGGGTCAAAGAGTGCTCGCCGCTAAACTGCCGGCTAGCTCAAGGAATCTAGTCTGATGGTAAAACACTGTCGCACTACGGAAGAAAAATCAAACTCAAAACTCCCCGAAGGGTTTATTAAAGAGTCTTCATGTATTTCAGCAGACATCGGCAGTATCAGTGAGAGGCCAGTATATATGTAAAGTCTTCAGGTCACTAGAATCCAAAGCCAATTTAACGGATTTGTTCAGAATATCTCGTCGATATCCACTATTACGTAAAGAATGAAAGGTACGTCCCAGTTTTTCTGGATTACTTATCAGTTTTTGACATTTTTTAACAACATTTCCATAAAATCGAGGATGAGAAATGCCCTTTGTTATTAGCTGTTTGCGAGTCACGTCATATCTAGATATCAAATGTTCATATCTTCTGTAAAACTTCTTGAAAGTATTTAATAATTTATGAAATCTATAACCTTGTTGTAAAAGTTTGGATGTGAGAGTAAGGTTACGCTCATTAAAATCATCAAGGGTGGAACAAATGCGAGCGAATCGTTCAAGTTGGGATATATACACCCCGTAGGATGGAGCTAGGGGAACGTCGCCGTCAAGAAAGGGGAAATTAGTAATTGTAAAATCAAAATCATCCCTTTTATCATAAACTTTAGTTTTTATTTTACCAGAGTCAATGGTGATACTTAGATCCAGAAAAGGGCAGTATTTAGAATCATTGTTTGCCTTATTTAGTTTCAGTTGTTGTGGGTAAATGGTGTCAACATAAGCTAAAAACTGGGGATTGTCAATAGTAAGGATATCGTCAATATACCTGCTATTATCATTGAAAATAGAAATAAGTTTATCACTATTTGGTACAGTTCCATTTGTAGTTTTTTCATGAATTCCCGTTCGTAACAGAACAGAAAAAGGTATGCAATGAGAGGTGCACAATTAGTACCCATGGGGATTCCAATGACCTGATGATAAACAATGGTGCCAAAACGAACATAAATGTTGTGACCATATGGTGACCCCTCGATGTTTTGTTTTTGGTCGTTGTAACCCGGATATGGGATGTTGTCTCCTTGATATTTACCCCATTTCCTTTCTTTTTCATATATATATATAACACAAAAAAGCAAAATTACAGTGAAACAAAATCTATTTATAAAGACTATACTTCCAAAA
>MJUU01065968.1:162158-179647 GCA_002080025.1 Modiolus philippinarum
GGGGGGGTTCAGATGTATTCTGAGAATCATCTGACGATAATCTGTGTTCACAAAATAATGTAGTACTGTAGTACTCACTCATTCTTTCATTAAAAAAATTCTTTGTCACCAAAATTCCTAGCTTAGTGTTATTTGGAAAAGAAAAAAATTCTGGTTCTGGTGACACACCCCCTCTCCAGAAAATCCTTGCATCGGAGTGGGTATTCGGTAATAGATCTACAACCAAGCATATGAAGTCACTCTCGTTAACGTTTTTCGGTTCATTGTCTAATTTTCAAGGTTTTATCCAAGTGTAGATTGTTATGGTAGAAATATCTGAAAAAATATATGCAGGCATCCGAGTTCCATGGTATTATTTTCATACTTTTTTAAAAATTCTATTGGACCATATTCTAAGTGCCTTTTTAATTCGTGCAACAAATGTGCACTTTTATCAACATGTTCTACTTGATTGACGTGTATCCCCTCTGTATATGTTTTCGTCTTGTATGTAAGGATACAACCTTCACCTTGACATAGATTGAAGTTTGTAGTTTCAGTTCATATTTCGCAATCGTATATGCTTACATCCGAGATAGTATAAATGTCTCCCTTGCGAATATTATGTTTCAACAGCAGTATATTTGAGATTTCCCTTTCAACATTTTTAATTGAAGTCTTAAAGTTGATCATTAAGGTGTTTATATTTACAAAAGTACCACAATCAATCAATATAAAAGTCATGCTGAGGAGTTTATCGGTGTGTAAACGCAGCCGACTCACTCACAAACTAAATGTAAATTTTGCGAGTGAAAGGCAGCGTTTACGCATCAATTCACTCTTCTAGGATTGCTTTTATTTCTTATAATTTCAGTTCCTTTGCACTCAAAACAAAGTTTTGCCTGAATTTGACGTCATCATTAATTGCAGTAGTTTATCTTGGAGTGTACTAAATGACAAGAAGCGTTTATCGGGAAATAACTTCTTTGAGTTAAATGACGTTGAGAAATAATTTTTTTTTTACAATAACAATTTTAATTATGAAATAATAACCTTAACTTCATCAGCATACAACATCATAAGCATCATCTTCATTATTCCATTATCATCGTTTTCAGAGAGCTCATCAATATAGTCCTCGATATAAAGTCATCTCCATAAGTTTTACATTCACGTAAATAAACAATGAAAGGATATGGAGTAAATACACATGAGACAAAGTCTCTACAAATACATGGTAAAAAGCAATGGAACAACGGTTTTATTGTTGTTCTCCATCTTGAAATCACCACGAGGCCTTCAACAATGAGCTTTGCCAAAACCTCATAGCAAGTTCAAGACGACCCCTAGCACCTGTTTGAGCAGAATTTATTGCTAGATAACGAGCAAAGTTACTATTACATCCATGTTTATTATGGCCATGGTTGCGGAATTGTCAACAAACGTTAAGGAAACTGACAAAGTGTTCTTACAGCCACTGTCATCCGTTGCCCGACAAAAGCACCAATGTCCCTAGCTGATGGACAATCACAACACATAGACAAACACAGGGCACTCATCAAGTCGATTGTGAGAAAACTTAGCATTATAAATTAATGAGGTGTGGCATTATAAACAGGTGGTAAGATCACATTTTGAAATTTAATAAAAATAGAATGCCAAAATTTGAAAGTGTGATAGTGCATCGATACGTGTATTATCTTAGGCAGATTTAATATCTATCTGATGCAAAATTTAATATTAAAGAGAGACACCCATAATAGTCGAAAGTCACAATCCACCTGTGATCCACACAAAAATAACATCAACAAAAAAGACAAACGATAAACCTATACAACATTGAAATTCAGGACTGCCGGACCTTTAACCGGCACTAACAAATAGGTTTATGGGCAGCAAAATTTCCCTTTTATCTATCTGGTTTCCTTACAGTATGAAAAACATACAAATGAAATCCAATACAGGTAGACTACTTACTCCATGTCCACTGTCTTGTAAAAGGGAGGCAAAAGACAAATCGAAATTTTGAAAGAAGAGTCAAGAAGTGCTCGCTTATAATCTGTTTTACTACTTGTAAAGATTAACAACTTTGTCAAAATTATTGACAGTTTTATAACTCAACTCCTTCAATGTGTATTAAATAAAATGAAAATTTTAGAACAAGATTGTGATATATAATGCATATATCTATTTAACATAGCATTTTTTTCCAATTTGCTAATTCATATAAATATTCATATCGCTATGGTATACCTGTACTGTATTTCATTTGAATCAATTTTGTGTAACATTAAGCTGAAACCTGCATTTAAAGCTTGAGATGGCAGTCATTGAACAAGTAAATGCAATTTTCACGGCCTTTGTCATTTTGGTGATACCCTGTGAGTCGCTCCCTTCAAATAGTAGTTCTGGTACCAAATGTAGTTACTCTTTTATTACAAATTCCTTGGGAATATCTGTAAACTGTGCAGCACGGAAACTTACAAAAATTCCAAGCCTGACCGGCCCTGAGAACATCAAAAGTTTGTAAGTTGTTAATAAATATTTTACTGCTTCGTTTTTTTTTGTTAGAATTAGAAAACAAAAAAATGTAAAAAAATCATTAGAGAACAAGAAGGCACAGTATACCGATATTCAAGTCTGATTGTATTTGTAATTTGCATGAATTTTTTTTATCAGTAGTGACTGATAATGTCAGTATCACCAAACTTGATATAATTACGAAATTATTAGGTCAACTTGAAGGCGTCACTTGCGGGTTGCTATGATGACGTCATGTTTTGTACTATTTTACATGTTCATACGAGTTATACGTTGAATGAAGAATGCATATTAATTATTGCAATAAACAATAGATTAACTGTACTGAAATAGAAATTATGTCAATTTAAAATAGAGTTTTATTTATCACTTTTTGTGAGTTACTCATAAAAAATATAGGACGTTTAGTTTTTGATACGGACTTTATCATGGGAAAACGCATCAAGCTCGCACTCACGCTCATTCATTAAGCCCGTATCAAACAAAAATGTCCTATATTTCGTATAAGCATTTGCATCTCCTAGAAATAGAATTGACATGTTGAAATCAATTTATCTAAGGAGTTAGGCTGGCTGCGTCGACAGGGTTTAAGGCCTCCTACTTTTAGTGTATCTACATTCCGACTGAAAATCATATATCCGAAGTCATTGTCTCAGCCGGGAACAAGTCAAGTTTGGTACTTTAGATTTGATGCCTCAGTGGACATTCTTTGGACTTTCGACTATTGTAAATACCACTTTGTTGCTTCGGTATTCTGCCGCCGTTGTTCATGTGTTTAGAAGGTAGTTCATACTATAAATGGAAAGTTCATAAGTTGAATTTCGAAATCATCACATCTATTATAGATTGTTAAGTCGTCCACCTCTATTGATTTCGAGAAACAAGTCAATTTCAAATGCAATGGTTTTGTAGCAGTGAATCTAATTGAATAGTTGAATAGCATTTGCTGTAAAACCGAGATTTCAAAGTCGTATCTAAGGATGGCCCGCCATCTTTGATACTTTATCAGTTCAGTAATTCATAAAAAAAAAAACAAGGAAAATATTCATACCGCTTACCTTTTAAACTCCTTTTTATTGAAATTCATTAGTAACTGGAGAGTGGAGTCCGGTTAAAAACGCCTTGTTTTTTACGTTTCTCATTTCAAGCCTTCATGTGACGTCACGTTGTTAATATGCTAAATGCGTTCTTTAGTTTTCGCGGACTTTTCCTGAATTCGATTTTTAGGTCAATTAATGTAGAACAATAATGTTTTCCGAGCTTTTGCATTAGAATTGAGATAACTGTATTATATTTTAAGCTTTGCGGACACGTCGCTAGCAAAGCTAAAAATACAAATTGAATACAGTTATCTCCTAAATGTTTTACTGTTAGGTCCTGTAGTGTCTTTGATTTCACAATGCCTGCACAACTGTCTTAACATGAACACTGTCTTCACAACAAATGAAGGCTGCCTAAAGTTGTATTTGATTAGACATCGTAGCCTGAAAAAAGCTTCATTGTACGATTAGCAATACTGTTGTACCTTTGCAATTTTTCCTTGGAAATTAAGGAACTCTTACAGACACATTTATCCAGAGGGCAACATATTCCATAAGAAATATAACAAATTCCAAAGACCAACAATATAAAAAAAACTAGGGGAGTTAAATGTAGAAAAACGTATACATTATTAATCTTTTTTGTTTGGCAATGGATGACAGCGATTTTTACAACACGTACCCAGTTAAGTTTATGTTTGTTGAAGATCCCTCATCCATGGATCAGTAGGTAAACAAGACATAGATGTAGCTCAAACCCGTGCTACGGGTGTCTTGAACTTATCATTAGTATGAGAAAGGCTCATTTTTGGAGGCCTTATGGTGATTTCAAGATGAAGAACAACAATAAAAGCGTTGTTTCATTGGTTAGTTTTCCAATGTATTTATAATCTTTTTCTCGTATGCATTTACTTAATATCACATGATTGTTAAATCTACATTTACTCTCAGAATCTTGATTACAACAAGATAGCAGCAATTGAGGTTGGGACTTTCGACGATTTCACGAACCTCGCTGTGTTGTAAGTATACTATGTTCCATTTAATACAAAATTTCGCCCCATGTACATTTACTCCATATCCTTTAATTTGTTCATTCTCAAAAGAGCTGTATAGTGCAATCTCCAATATGTACTAGTCAGCTCTACAATTTGGTTTTATAACCATGACTTAAGTTTTAATTAAGAATAATTTTCATGTAAGATTTTACTGGTAATGTTTATTTATTAGCAGTCAATATCTGACGCTTGAGTTTGAGTTTGCTAACAGTTTTTCTAGACGAACAATATCTTTTAAAAACTCTAAATAATAGAAAGGAGTCGCACTGGATGTACATAACTGTAGATATGATATGGAAAACTCAGTTCGCTGTCGTTGCCATAAAAATTCAACCGATCATATTTCAGGCGTAATGGAGCATCCCCGACGTGATTTACGATTGGCCGTCTTATGCTTAACTTTTTATAAAAAAAAAAATCGATGTTCCTTCGCATTAGAATTTTGTTTTATATCACATAATAATAAATTATTCCTTTTTGAAAGCAACTGTTCTGCATTTCCATTTTCATCGAATTTGGCGCGTGCACTTACATCTTGTTCTTTTATTTTGATTTCTTTAAGGATTATTATAACATACTTTTTCTAATTTCAATTTATTTTGAACAGAAGCCTCGTATATAATAAGATAACGGAACTAGTTGTTGGTGTGTTTGATACGGTAAGAATACTGCTGAAATTGTAAGTAGTATTTTGAAAATTGACAAAGTATTCAAATTGTATCCATTTCTTTCTTTCTTAACAATAAATACAAAAAATACCGAAGTTGCATCGTCTATCTTCAACAAATAATAGACAAGTTATACAGTATAACGTACACCCCCTGATTCGTACATGTATAATGTGATTGAGAATAGATGACTCTTATAAGAATCAAGCAGTTAAATCTAAATTTTTAATTTATTTAGCTTGAAATAGAATATAATACAAACACTTCCACATCGGCATCGTTCTTTGACCTTCATCTTTTAATTGTCAACAGAAGTACACTACAAACAAGGCTGTATGACAAAAGCGACGATTTTTCTTTTCCATTAGTTAACTTCCCTTTCCTTTGTGGCAACATTCCAAAAGTGCAAGATTATATAGTTAACATCTTCTAACTCCTTCGCTACTCAAGGACCTGTTATCAATACAGTGACTGCCTTGATAGAGCTTGGTTGCTTTTAAATATGTTACTTAAGCAAGGACATGTTACACATAATTTGAGGTCATTACTTCAGAAGTCAACATCACGATTTTAAGGACCCCTATAGGATATATGTTTCCGAGATAACAACAAATCTTTCACTCTACAGCTGAAGTGTTTTTTTCCTTGAACAATGTTGATATGGACAAAACGATGGGTGTCTAATAAGAAGCAGGCTCTCACTTGTGGTTTTTAATGGATGGGTTCATGTGTATGTTTTTTGTTCATTCTTTTTTTTGTCCAGTACTCTGTGGTGTTCTTGTCATTTGATGTGTCCGTTGAAAGTTTCAAAGAAAAATGAATAATGAGTTATTATGATCATAACTTCAGTTTATAGAAAAATCAGGTGTGTCAACACATTTTCAATATAGTAAGTACACGTAATATTCCTGAAAAAAGAACAAAATTCAACATCTGAATGTTTTCATATTAAAGTAGTTTTTGTGAGAGAATTATAAATTTGACTTTATCATCATTGGCGTCCGCTGTCTGTTCGATTTAATCTCATTTCGTCTTCCCAGATTTGACTATACCATGTATACCGATTTTGACTTTATCCTGAATTGACTCATTAGCAGTGTGACGGTGCTGATAACAGAGCAGGACATGCTAACCCTTCCGGAGCATCTGATATTACTCTAAATTTCAAGGAAGTTGACACTTTGGGTGCCTTGGTTTTGAATGTTGTGTTTTACTTTTTGTGCTTTGTACTTGTCTTACGTCAATCTTTTCTGTGTTCTCGTTTTGCCATGTCTTTGGACTTCGATTTTTGTAAATACTACTTCTTTGTTCCTTCTGTATTCTACTGCCGTTGTTTCGATAACCTATTTAATAAAAAAAAATACAGGAGACATTTCTAATTGTTGAAAATTACAATAACATGTCATAATTTGCCTGCAAGGAAGTGCACGGGAAGATAAAAGACAGACATAATCTAGTATGTCAATCGTTTGAAGAACAATTGATAGGTCTTTCCCAAAGTTGTATCAGAATGTTATCCTTTTTGATTTATAGGAAAAAAAAACAACATTCTAAGCTCAATATGTACATAAATAGACATTCTAAAATAAAATATATTTATTCTTCAAAGTGACCTTGACATTTGACCTTGACGTCATTTTGAAAGTCAAGTCTACCTGAACATTTTTTGTATTGAATATATGTTTTTATCTTCAATGGTGTTTGAGCTATAGGCAGAAAAACCAAAGTTCAGTCATCGAAAATCGTTATCTTTCCTGTTGATGAGGAATTAATTTCCGAAATGGCCATACAGCTCATTTAAATTAATGCAGTTGGAGTTCACATATTTGTTACGGTCTCATGTTCATTTACTTCTTATCCTTTCATAAATATTTTTGTCCACAGGCCTAAAATTTGGACTCATGTAATAATTGTAGGTTTCAACAAGACGCATATATTCTCAATAACATTTATTCAGCTATCTGTTACGGTTTCCGAGTTAATCCGCTAACAAGTCTAGAGGTCAAAATAAAGGTCACGAATGACCTTTGACCTTAACTTCTAAAATGGCTAATGGTGAATGAAGAACAATGGCGTAGGTCTCTTGTCTGTATCACTCCCGGATGCGAGAAATTCATTGTTAAAGAAGCAGCAAATTTTGCAAGGGGCATAACTCCAAAATGGTCCATCAGAAAATTTCGGACGAGATGTAACGAATTTTTGTCATGATCTAACTAACATTTTTCTAATAACACTTCATCAGATATCTTTGATAGTTTCCGACTTAATCTGCTAACAAGATTTACCATGTTTGGTGATGTAGCTCTGTTACTAAAAATAGATTAGGGTCACAGGGTCAGTCTGATCGAGCCCGGCCAGTTTTGATGAATGGTACCAAAGTATCAAAGTGATATCTTTTAGGATTTTTCGGCAAATGTTGGAAGAAGACGAAATTAATAATAAAAAAAGAATTGTTCATAGAACAATTGCAAGGTCTGTCACCAGTTTTCGTCGTGTTAACATGCAATAAGTTTGATTCTATTGTTCAAAATGTAGTTCTCAATGGGACGCACAATTTCTTCAATACATTTGATCACCTATCTCCCCCAGTTGTGGAGATTTTACTGAAAAAAAGCAAAAAATGGCGTATGACCTTGACCTCTGACCTTGATGACCTTTGACCTTGTGCTCAAATTGAAGGTTTCTTCTTACTGATTTATTTGATATGTTACTTGACCTATAGTATCTGTAACTGTTTAAAACTAATAAATAAAAAAAAATTTTCCGAGACGTGTCAAGGGCAATAACTTCTTCATGTTCTTAGAGATTCATCCGGGAGCTTTGGTTCAAATGAAACAAATGTAGCTCTTGATATGTTGAACATTTGTTTGGATACAATTCTTCAGTTACCTAATATGGTTTCTGATATTATCCCCTAAAAGGCCAAGGTTAAAGGTCACCGATGACCTTCAACCTGGTATTCAAATGAAATCTCTGTATTATCTGTAAGCATTTAAAAGTTATTCGCGAAAAACCGATTTACCGAAACGCGTCAAGGGCTATAGCTGATCGCAGGTTTCGCATCTATTGAATAAAATGTAGATATCAATGAGAGGAGTATTTTTTTTCAGTATAATGTTTTCAGAATTTTTTTTATTGTTTCCGAGATATCGCGATAACAAAATTTAAAATGGCGGACGAAAAAAATTTGATCCAAATTTTTTTTATCAGAACCATGAAGGCTACATGGAAACCAAATCTCATCAAAATACAATAATTTTGAGAAATTTGCATATTTAGGGGTCAGAAACGAGTGACCGGGGTCGTGACCCAAGATATTTGTTTTTAGTCGTTAAATCATCCTGAAGATGAATGGAACATTTTCCTCCATTCAGAATTGTAATATCGGTTACGGTTTCTGAGGAGATCTGCTCACAAATTAAAAAAAGATTTTTTCGCAGGGTGAGTTTTGAGGTCCCATTCTTGAACCGAACTACAACTGTAAGTTTGGTTACGAGGTGTCGCGTAGTTTTTTGTCATCGGGGTTCCGGAAGAAAAAGTGGGAAAGGCCTTAATAACGATAGGAACTAAGGACAGTCGGACTTGAAACCGTTTAAGCCAGCAGTAAGGTTAAAGCTTCTTATGAGTGCCCAAACCTCCTCTTTATTTATTTGTCCCGTTTTCCTACATCAAATTTACTGCAATTTCGGATTTTTTTTTTACGATGTTGTGAATTGGGATAACAAACAAAATTTCAGAACAGAATTGTCAAAAGCCAAAATCCAAATTGAAAAAGACAGAGTAGGTGCGTATCTACCAAAAATTGTGGACTGCAAAGGTCCTGACTTGATACAGGAAATGTTAAACTAGCTCAATTACAGTAGTATCCAGAAGCATCTCAAACGCAATTGCTATTGAAAGGTACATAGTGAAAAAAATGTGTATCCAAATATTCCATAAAATTAAATCTTGAATCATAGTTCTGAGGGAAACTTCAAAATTTCCACAAGGGCTGATATCAAAGAATGTTTTTTTTTATTTAACTTTTTTATTTCGCTAACAGAGATGATAACTAAACTTGATCCTGGATTATTTGATTCCCTACATAATTTACAGGTTTTGTAAGTATAGAATTGATATATATGTAAAGAAAAATTATTTTAAAAAGTGAAATTATTGATCCTTGATCATAACTGAGACATTACAAAAAAGAGGAAATCGAAAAATAAAACATGACACATTCACAAACTACAAAAATACAATAAAAATTAACATTTTTGGAACATTTAATGTTTGAAATAGTATCTGATTAGTGGAATTCTTCGGGTGTCAAATTTGTAGTCTGTGCATGCTAATCGATATATTACAATAAGAAAAAGAAGGGAAACGGGGAATGTGTCAAAGAGACAACGACCCTAAGGGGAGCAATAACAACTCAAAGCCACCATAAGATCTTCAATGAACGGTGAGGAAACCCCACACCCAACGGTAGGTCGGAGTTGGCCCCTAAATAAAAGAGTAATCAAGTTCAGCGAAATAAGCATCTTCCTAGACTCCGATAGACATAAAGTTAACTAACTAGAAAACAGACAAGACACACAAAGGCTTAATAAATTTCCTGACTTAGGACAGGCGCAAACCTGCTGCGGCGGGCTTAAACTAGTTTTATTGGGCCCAAACCTTCCCCCTATAGCCAATGTGATAAATAAAAAACGATCGTAACAACAGTAAAATTCAGTTGGCAACAGGACTGAGTCAACTGTGAAAAATGAAACTGAAAGAACTAAATATACGGACATAAACATGAAATCACAAGAGACTACTAGCAGTTAACTGACATGCCAGCTCCAGACCCATTACCACCTGACAAATTAAGTTATGTACCCTCAGTATACAGGTTCCATCAAGATCCCTTCCTGTGAGGAGTTTAGCATAATGATTTCATGTATATACCGGAATACATAACCCGTGTCCATGCAATACTGATTTTAGAAATTAAGAATGTGTTTAGTTAAAATGCAAAGACCCTATCAAAAAATCAATGTTAATACCAAAGAAGGCCATACGTAATGACTTGACGACAATACCGTAATTATAACCCTTATGAATTGGACGATTTAAAGGTCTTATAAGTTTGTTAGGCGAGTGTAAGTATTTTTTACTTTTATGTAAAACATTACCATAAAATAAGGGGTGTGAAATGCCAGCCTTGATAAGATGTTTACAGGTTGCATTGTATTTACGAACTAAGTCTTTATATCGATGATAAAATTTAGTAAAGGTTTTAACTAGTTTATGATAACGAAAACCTTGATGTAATAGTTTTTCAGTTATGAAAAGATTCCGTTCATTAAAATCGCAAACTTTATTACATACTCGAGCAAATCGAACGAGTTGAGATATGTAAACACCATATGAAGGCGCTAATGGAACATCACCGTCCAGAAATGGATAATTAACTATGGGAAAAGAAAAATCGTCCCTTTTATCATAAATTTTAGTGTCTAATTTACCATTCGTTATATCAAAATTGATGTCTAAGAACGGACAATGATGATTATTAGAATTGGCTTTATTCAAGATAAGTTCTTTAGGGTAGATGTTCTTATAATACGTATTGAAGTCGTCATTATTCAAAGTTAAAATATCATCCAAATATGCTTTTTTTCATATAAATTCCATATTTGAAGTTTTTTAAATCATTTGAATCTTTTGAAAACCATGTAAAATGATTATTTCTAACAAAATATCAATCGTGTCAAATCATACAGTCAAGCTTCTTTGACAAGGTTGTATTCAAATTGATCTGTGTTAGATTCATTAGAAAATGCTATTACTTAGATGTTTCGAAATTTCTTTATCTTCTGACATATTTTATCGAAGCAACAATGCTGTTTTCGATTATATTTCTAAAACTGACACAATCACCGATCAAGACTAAGCATTGTTTTTCCCTTATATTGTTTTCTAATTCTTTGTATGTTTACGATATGATTGTTGCAAAACTGTTACATGTAAGTCGGAATATGAGTTTGCAAATCTTCTCAGTTTGCATCCTGATGTCATTTATTAATTTTGTTCAGATTTCACATCTTCGAAAGGATTTGATCGAGTATACATAATGCATAGTTTTTCGTTTTTAAGTTATATATTATTCATGTGTTATTATTTATATTTTATTGCTTTTTATGTGTCTCTTATAGCTGATCTATACCAGTTGAGATATAACGCTCTTAGAAATTTGTTCTTAATTACCTGTATCAGTCACTGCAAAAACGTTTTCAGCTAGCTGTCAGAGGTTATCTGTTTATATTTAATTTTAAACATACCACTCTATAAGTCCAAGGATGATCGTGAGGGATTTTGAATGGCAGTTATGCCTTGAAAAGAGATTGTGAGGGATTTGGTGATCGTCCTGAGGGATTGAATGAACAATTTTTTTTTAAACTTGATATATTAAAAAACGAGAGAACTCACTGCAAAAAGAAATGTGTGCAAAAAGTCGATTAGTAACAGTCTATCGTTTAAAAAAAAAAAAATATTTAAAAGATTCCACATGTTGCTCAGAATTACAAAAGGCAATGTTGAACCCTACTGACTTTTTAAAGATTTGTAACACATTTTTTGCTCTTGTTGGAAAAATACCTTTGTTCGATGATCAAGTTTCTGCTACAATGTATATTCTTTTTATAATGCTTACCAATGATGGTAAACGATCAATGCGCAAAATATGATTTTGTGCATTTTCATCCAATAATAATCGTGAGGGATGAGGTGACGAAATTCATGATCGTGAAGATATATGCTTAAAATGGAATAAAAAAGATAACAGGAAACACCTATAATGGCCGAAAAACATAGCCACATGCCAGAAAGTAAATAGGAACTGCACAAGAAAAAAAAACCACAATAAAAATACAAAAGACAAACATAAACAACGATAGGAACTCGGGACAGCCGGACTTGGTACCGGCACTAGCAAAAGCCAGCGGTAGGGTTAAACCGGTTTATGGGTACCCAAACCTCCCCTTTCTCTGTCCCGTTTCCCTATCGTAGAATAAACATACGAATAAAACCCATACAGGTAGACTACTAACTCCATGACCACAATCTAGAAAAGAAAAATGGGGGGACAAAACGTAATTTTGAAAGATGGGTCAAAGAGTGCTCGCCGCTAAACTGCCGGCTAGCTCAAGGAGCCTAGTCTGCTGGTAAAACACTGTCGCACTACGGAAGGAAAATCAAATTCAAAACTCCCAATGGGTTTGGTAAAGAATCGTCATGTATTTCAGTAGACATCGGCAGTATCAGTGAGAGGCCAGTATGTGTGTAAAATCCTCAGGTCACTGGATCCCAAAGCTAATTTAACGGACACGTGCAGAATATCCTGTCGATATCCCCTATTGCGTAAAGAATGTAAGTTACGTCCCAGTTTAACTATGATTGTAAGAAAAAATCAAGGCTTAACCGCCGTAACAAATCCTAATGATCGTTTTTATTGGGGTAGCCGAATGACAGCCTTGAAGTTATCTCTCATGAATAATAATTCATTACTTATCCGTTATTTCAAACATGCAGCGAGCCAGTGGAGTTGATAATAACATTAAAAAAATAATTGAAATTGTAGGAAGATAAACTTCTCACTTAACATTACTGGATACTAAATCACACAAAGGCTTAATAAATTTCCTGACTTAGGACAGGCGCAAACCTGCTGCGGCGGGGTTAAACTAGTTTAATTGGGCCCAAACCTTCCCCCCAGAGCCAATGTGATAAATAAAAAAACGATCGTAACAACAGTAAAATTCAGTTGGCAACAGGACTGAGTCAACTGTGAAAAATGAAACTGAAAGAACTAAATATACGGACATAAACATGAAATCACAAGAGACTACTAGCAGTTAACTGACATGCCAGCTCCAGACCCATTACCAACTGACAAATTAAGTTATGTACCCTCAGTATACAGGTTCCATCAAGATCCCTTCCTGTGAGGAGTTTAGCATAATGATTTCATGTATATACCGGAATACATAAACCGTGTCCATGCAATACTGATTTTAGAAATTTAGAATGTGTTTAGTTAAAATGCAAAGACCCTATCAAAAAATCAATGTTAATACCAAAGAAGGCCATACGTAATGACTTGACGACAATACCGTAATTATAACCCTTATGAATTAGACGATTTAAAGGTCTTATAAGTTTGTTAGGCGAGTGTAAGTATTTTTTACTTTTATGTAAAACATTACCATAAAATAAGGGGTGTGAAATGCCAGCCTTGATAAGATGTTTACAGGTTGCATTGTATTTACAAACTAAGTCTTTATATCGATGATAAAATTTAGTAAAGGTTTTAACTAGTTTATGATAACGAAAACCTTGATGTAATAGTTTTTCAGTTATGAAAAGATTCCGTTCATTAAAATCGCAAACTTTATTACATACCCGGTGCTAAAATGTGATGCGTTGCCATGGGAACCAATCGTACAAGTGTATTTACTGGATTTATAAGATATAAGCGTATACATTACAACTGTGCATGAAAGACCGGAAACGATCTTATGAATCTACGTAAATTACTTGATAGGTCCTATTGGATGTATCAGAGCGTAGATCAAAAACTTGAACATGTTAAAGTAGAGTAATTTCCCATTACAATGTCATTTTGAAACAACATAAGATTTTTTGACTTGATGCGCGCATGTTCCACTGGAAGTTAGAGCTTGTTCCTCTAAGACGCCATAAAAACCGACAATGATGTCGTGAATCAAAATAGGATCCGACTATTGTATATCTGAGAGCGTGTTTCCAACCGGAAATTGGCTTTATATTCTATATATTGCCATTTTGACCAAGAATAATGTCATAAATCAAAATAAGGCACCTCAGGAGTACTGTTAGAATACATTGGAACGCACATTTGCAATAAGGCACCTCAGGAGTACTGTTAGAATACACTGGAACGCACATTTGCAACAAGAAGAGGCGTGTATTTTCAGAATACCCCACAATTACCGCAAATGATCATGATCAATAAAGATCCCTATAGGTGCAGTGAGAAGGTATTGAGAAGGGTTGTAACGAAGTATATGATGTATATGAGCTCGTGAAGATCAACTGCGATGAAAAATTGTGTATGGCAGGGAGGATTCAATGTCTTCAAATAAAAATAACGCCACACACAATTATATACTTTTTATATTGCCGTTTAGAGTTTGCGACAACTCTTCATGCTATACCTGTCCAATTGATCAGATCATGAAACACTATGCATTGGACAGGTATAATAGTACTTACATCCAGTATAGTTACTTGGTATCATATGGCAAGGCACCATTTTACTGCAAGAGGTGTTTATAAATTGTGTTTTGGACTGTACTATGATTTTTCTCCTGCATACAAGGTCTTTCACAAATTTACTATAAAACTTACTAGTTTTCTTTCTAATTTTCTTAATTTATATCCAAAAGCACACTAAAAGAAACGTAACAGCAATACAATATAAGGTCCTGAAACAGATTGCTCAATTTGTGCTAATTCGAAAGAAGTAAACGTAACATATATGAAAATATGATTTTTTTGTATAAAAGTAATTTTTATGAGATTTTATTGCCTCAATAAGTAACAAAAGTTGTCGACATGGTCACCTGCTGAACCAAAATTTAGCTTACTTCAATTTCGATAATTTGTTGTTAAATCTTTATTGATTTTTTGGCGCCAACAGATATTTCCGCAACAATAGGTTAACCACGCTTGATATTGGATTCTTTGATTCACTGCCAAATCTGCTTCAACTGTAAGTACATAGTATGTGAGAAATTGCTTTAGGATATGGTGGTAATAACAAACAGATATATGTTGAGTAAGCAACTCCTGCTGCTTACAAAACACTTTGTTAATTCCGGTGGTAAAAAAAAAAAAAAAAAAAAAAAAAAAAAAAATAACGTTAGCTTTTAAAATTAAAAGATCTCTTGTCATCTTAGAAACAGATATTGAATTTTTTGTACAACATCCTGGTATCGACTGGATTTTAAAGTTTCTGCAGTATAACAATAAAATTTAGTATTTGAGAATGAGATAAGATGTTGAGGCATATTATTTAACGCCCATTTCCATAGGTTGTAAGATTATTTGACTTAGTATATACATTTCTCATAGCAAACCTGGGTTTATTATTTTTTTTAATAATCCCCATATATGTATATGTTATAGGGCTTTCATTCTTCAAATTCTGAGTTCCAATTTTGTCAAGAAGTTGTTTCGAGAAAATGGCAATGTTCTGAATTGTTTGGTAAAAAATACAGATTTTTGAAAATTTCAATTCTAAACATCAAAAAGATTTAAAAATTTGCATAAATATTTCCAAAAGGTTCCAAAATGAAGCTGACAAAATTTCAAACTGATTCATTGTGGTTTACAGAGGATACACGTTAAAGTAATACCTGTTAATTGGAAAACAAGGCATTTTGAGAATCAACCCAGGGGATGCTTAAAGTCCCTATCATTCATTGATTAAATAAAAACTGGTCCCAAAACTTTGAAATGGGAAAATGTTGTCACGGGGTTAAGCTTTCTAGTGGACAATGAAGAAAACCAATCATGCGTAAATTCGCGCCAAAACCCCATTCTTGTGCATTATATGACTGGTATTGCGGTTGGCGTGATTCCTAAAATCAGTCATGCGGAAAAACGTTTTTTAAACCCCGTGTGGGTTACAAGTAAATAGGCAGTTAAAATTGTTGAAAACTGTTATTTGTGCGAAAAATATTCTAAAATATTAAGTGTTGCGTTTTCATTGGCACTCGGTATATATTCGCTTTTTTATTGTTTATCTTTTTCACATTATATTTTCATTTTGAATTAAAATGCACACGTAACACATTTTCACATCTAACAAAGTTCATGACAAAGCTATAAATATGAAAAAAAATCATGATCTCACATTTTCAATGTAACAAATTAAAGCAAAAGACCCGGGTTAACCCCAAAATTTCACACAAATTCAATTTTCTTTAAATTTGAAGTATGAAACAATTATGTGCTAATATACTTCAAGAAAAAAATTTGAAAAGTTTCACTGTAAGATTTTTAATCTGCAGTTCATAGAAACGACCTGCCTTAGGGTCTTAATTTCTGTTTAGAAATCATTATAAGGCGTTTACTACAATACTGTATATTAAAAAGAAACTGCATGAATTACCCTGAATTGCTAAACTGCTTCTTAGAAACTTGTAGATCTTAATACCAGGTAATAAATATTTTAAGCATGCATTAAGTGTTAATTTGAAATAGAAAAAAATTCCATTGTCAAGCAATGCTGAAAACAGAGCTTCATCCAATTTCTTCTAAACGGAAAATCCTATTATTCAATTTTCATCAAAAACCGAGAAATTAAAGATCCTTCACACATCTCACTGATGTCAAAATTTTATAAAAATTCACGGTACCATTTTTTTCACTATGACAGGAAAACTGCATAAAAAGTCTTAATAGTCCTTGATGCTGAACGTCAACTTGAAAGAATTGCCTCCCTTGTCAAATATCTGATTTTTATTTATTTTAATATTTTTAAGATACCATTCAAAACCTTGAAATTATAATGCGGGTATTATAAATTCTTTTATTAAAATAAATGTATTTTCATGATAAGATGGATATTTTAATTTTTATTAATGAAAAAATATATAAATCTTTTGTTTTATTCATACCAATCACAAAAAGTAATGTTTGTGTAAAAAAGAGTTATCTCCTCCTATCCTAGGTCTACTACGGCTTGCCAAAAATGTTCTATGTTGGATTGTGTTTCCCTGATTCTGTCGAATGTTATGCGGATTTTCCTTAATTACTGGTCTCTCCCTTTGATCGATTCGGACTTTTGATGTCACTTTTATTTATTTACCTTAAAAAGCCTTTAATAATTGTGTCTTAAAATGTCGTAATGACCATCTGCAGTAATTAAAACAACAGAAACGTGGATAATTAGTTATCAAATATCTTGTGAAACCAATCGTAGAAGACCATTTCATATAAAAAAATGAAACATTTACCTGAAACCCATAATTTAAAAAGTTGAAAAATATCATCTGCAAGGAAAAAGTCAATTTGATTTTGAAATCAGCTCTGCCGAGAAACGAGAGATCATTTTATCGAGCTAACAAAACCCCGGTTATCCTGATAAAGTAAGTGAGAACCGAACCGTCAGTCTAAAAAGAACAATCCAA
>MJUU01065970.1:22389-50492 GCA_002080025.1 Modiolus philippinarum
TGTAGGTTGAAAACTGTAGGAGGAGTTGATTTCACAAAATAGGTACCCTTTGTTGAAAATGTCGATAAAAAATGACTAAGTTCCAAAGTCCGTAAAAACAGGAAAAATTTTCCAAAATAATTCCAAAAAGGGAGGTGCACATCTACAATATATATGGAAACATTTTGTGAAGTTTCAGAATTGTAGGTTGAAAACTGTAGGAGGAGTTGACTTCACAAAATAGGTACCCTTTGTTGAAAATGTCGATAAAAAATGAATACGTTCCAAAGTCTGTAAAAACAGAAAAAAATTTCAAAATAATTCCAAAAAGGAAGGTGCACATCTACAATATATATAGAAACATTTTGTGAAGTTTCAAAAATTTAGGTTGAAAACTGTAGGAGGAGTTGATTTCACAAAATCAGTATCCCATTTTCCCAGCCCGCCCGCCCGACATTCACCATACTGTAACCCGGCTTTGCACTCCGTGCAACCCGGCCAAAAACTGGCTACAAAGTAATTTCAAAAGGAAAAATTATAATTAATCTTTTCAGAATGCTCCTAAAAAAGTGAAGATATCCAAAAAACAGGTCTATGTACGTTTGTTGACAAAAAATATATATTTTTTCTAATGCATAAAACTAAAATATCAAGACGTCGACATCGAGCATCCGCAAACAGATTGGGGATAATCCCAATCGGGCTATTTTATCCAAATTAGGCTATTATATCCCAATTGGGATATATTGTTATATCTCAATTGGGATATTTGACCAGTTACTTGTTATTAACATTTTGGGGGTTTAATGTTGCATCATTATACATAGAAATAATAAATCTATATGGTTAGAGCTTTCAGGGGATACACTTCTTTTGGCAAAAGGATGATGCAAATTTTCTGCAAATCGATTTATGATGAAAAGAAATAGCTACTTTGGTTAAGCAATAACATAATCTTTATAAAGAGTTAACAACCGTTCTATGCTGCTTCTCTCGAAGAAAAATCTCTCTACAGTAAAATTAAGCAAACTGTGATAGTTTAAGAAAGACGGTTTTTAATGAGTAAACAAATGAAATATGGAGAAAAAGTGATGTGAATATGAATTTTGATTTCCTTTAGAGTTTTCTCTCTTTGTCCATTACTTAGAACATACTATAAATATACAAAATGTAGGATGTAGCAATGGTGATTGAAACCTCAGTATCTTTACACATTTTTCAAACTAAACTGCAAAATCTTAGAATATTTCTCGTTTCTCCTGCCTCGATAATTTACTATTTATAATTGTGATAATCTTGAAATATGAGAGAATCAGATGTTTAATTTTACATTCTTAAAATGTCTCTGCTGGTAAAATTCAGCATCATTAAAAAGATGTCGATATGTCATTTGATTACTAAAATCACGAAGTTTCTCATGTTTTATGTTTCATTTCGCGTCATTGAAATTTGAAAAAAAATAATTCATAAAAACTGGTCAAATACCCCAGTTGGGATAAAACCGTATAGCCCAATTGGGATACAACCGTATAGCCCAATTGGGATAAAATAACCTAAATGGGATATAATAGCCCAATTGGGGTTTCCGCCAACCTGGTAAAGTTTTCTTAGTCTGCTTTTGTTATATTTGTTGAGAATTCTACTTCAATTCTTATATGATATTGAAAAAGGTGCATGTGTTCATGTACAACTCCGGTACTGTAATAGTATAAAATTTATGCAGTGTAAATCAATTCAAGGAAACTATCAAGTGATTATTACAACATTTCAAAACCAGGTCCTTTCGATAACTTTCGAGCTATTATTAAATATTATGTACAATACTGTGAGAGTACATTTGTACTTTAATTCGTGGACATCAATTTTTGTAGTTTTCACAAATATTACAGTGTTTCGTTTGTACTTAACTTTTTTTTTTGTTTCAAATTTTATGCATTAAACTCTAGGGAAATGCATTTCGTTGGGAGCTTAATTTCATTAATTTAGCCAACCACGAAATCCACGAAAAATGGAACCCCACGAACAATAGTACTTTCACAGTATTAACATTATTTTGGAGATGGTCAATAAGCCACTAAATATTTGAAAATCTCTTAATAAGATGAATTTGAAAAATCATATATGGGTTTTAGATAACTGTCATGATTACCATTGCAATGGACGTCAGTTATAACAAATTAGCAAAATAGTGTGATTCTTGGGTCAATTTCAAAATGAACAATGAAAAGCAGCTAAATCCGTGGCATGGCGCTTCAATATTAATCTGAATTTTACATATAATTAAAGCAAAACAGAAGGTAACAGTAAACAAAAACAACTGCATACGAAAGATACGAATGTTAGGCAAAAGTACACAACGGTAGGAACTCGGGATAATCGAACATAATACTGTCACTATTATAAGCTACAGATAGATTTAAAACAATTTTCAGACAGTAAAATAAGCATCCGAATAAAACCAACTTCAGGTAGAGCACTAAATCGAAGACCACTATATTGAAACAAGAGGCCCTCAAGAGCCTGTATCGCTCACCTGGGTCCTATGCAGCACTATAATTCCAAATTGATGGTCCATCTTTGGTGGTGTATGTATATAAAAATCAGAAATTGTTCAAGCAGTTTCAGAGAAGATTTTTGAATGCAGTTTCCAAACTTAAAGCGCCTATGTTCATCTACGTTCCCTGCTTGCAGCTATTTAACATAAAACTTTGGAGAGGGTCACCCAAAGACTATCATATCAAAATTCTACTGAAATTGTTCAAGCAGTTTCAGAGGAGATATTTTTATGTATTTCCAATTGGGTTCTATGTTAAACTAAGTTTTGCTACTGGTGAAGACGGATCAGCACCAAAGTAACAAACTTGGTCAAAATCTCACAAGTTTCATTTATGCAATGTTTAAATTGAATCCATTCAGTGGTTTTCTATTATATTTTTTTATGCATTTCCCCTTAGGGTCCAATTTATTGCTTGTGGCTATATTGGGTGATGGATCAGCACCGAAGTAATAACACTTGGTCAGCTTCTCATAAGCATCATTTATGCAAAGTTTGGTTTAAATCTATGCAGCAGTCCTCTAGAAGATCTTTGTGCGCATTTCCCATAGGGTCCAGTGCTGTGGGTCATATAAAATGACGGATTGGCTCCTAAGTAAAATAGTTAGCACCTCATAAGCATTATCAATGCCAAGTATGGGCCACAGCAATTCAGTGGTTCTCAAAAAGAAGTTCTTTGTATGCATTTTCCCATGGGGTCCAATGTTAAAATTTAGTTCCCCATCTGGCAGCCATGTTGGATGACAGATCGGATCCAATGTAGCACAAGGTTCATAAGCATCATTCATGCCAAGTTTTGTTCAAATCCATTCATTTATTCTCAAGAAAAAGTTCTTTGTATGCATTTTCCCATAGGGTCCAATGTTCAAATTTAGATCCCCGCTGGCCGCCATGTTGGATGACAGATCGGCACCAAAGTAAGAAGACTTGGTCAGCACCTCATAAGCATCATTCATACCAAGTTTGGTTCAAATCCATTCAGTGGTTCTCAAGAATAAATCTTTGTATGAATTTTCCCAATAAGTCAAATAGTAAACTAAGTTTCCCGCTGGCGACCATCTTGGAAGAGGTCGGAAAACTTGACCAAGTTCAATTAAATATAGTCCTACATGCTGAACATTTTTGCAATTTAAACAAGGCATTTTTGAAATATAGGACAAAAAGTATAAAATCAAGAAAAATTTGACCAATAAAGGGCCACAACTCATATATAGGTACTTGGATTTTCTTCAAAATTTCCATTTGGGTAGATCTTAACATGCTGAACATTTTTGCAAGCCCCTATGTTCTAATTTAGTAACGGCAGCCATGTTGTTTGACCTAAGACATTGAAAATAACAATTTGAAACTAGATAACCTAGTGATAATTTTGTTGAAGTTTGGTTCCATTTGACCCTGTGGTTTCAGAGAAGATTTTTGAAAGTGAGCTAACGACGGACGGACGGACGACGGACGCCAAGTGATGGCATAAGCTCACCCTGGCATAGCCAGGTGAGCTAAAAAAGAAAACGAGACAATTACAAAAACAGGATAATAGTAAACACACTTCAATTGTCGAAAACTACAATCATGTGCCACAATTCACAAGCGAACCCCACCAGAAAAACTATAATGAAGACGATAGACAATCATAAACAACGATTGGAACTAGGGATAGCCGGGCTTGTTACCGGCGCTAGCAAAAGACAGCGGTAGGGGTGTATGGGTACACAAACCTCCCCTTTCTTTATCCAGTTTCTCTATAGTATAATAAACGTACGAATAAAACCAACTACTGCTAGACTACTAGGTTTTCTCACCGTTCATTGAGGATCTTATGGTGGCTTTGAGTTGTTATTACTCCCCTTTGGGTCGTTGTCTCTTTGACACATTCCCCGTTTCCCTTCTTTTTTCTACTTACTCTTTGACCACTATCTTGAAAAGAAAAGCATACGACAAAACGTAATTTAGAAAGATGGGTCAAAGGGTGCCCCCACCCCTCCCCGCTAAACTGCCGCTGAGTTCAAGAAAACTATTCTGCTGGTAAAACACTGTCCCACTACGGAAGATAAATGAAACTCATAACTCCCTAAAGGGTTTCGTAAAGAGTCTTCATGTATTTCAGTTCACATCGGCAGTATCGATGAGAGGCCAGTATGTGTAAAGTCTTCAGGTCACTGAAAACCAAAGCCAGTTTAACAGATTTGTTTAGAATATCCCGTCGATATCCACTTATACGTAAAAATGTAAGTTACGTCCCAGTTTTGCTGGATTGTTTAACAGTTTCTGACATTTTTAAGAACATTTCCATGAAATCGAGGATGAGAACTGCCATTTTTAATTAGCTGTTTGCAAGTCATGTCTTATCTAGATATCAAATGTTCATATTTTCTATAAAAGTTCGGAAAAAGCATTTAATAATACATGTGTATATAAAATCCGTAACCTTGTTGTAAAATTAGTGACAGTAAGGTTACGTTCATTAAAATGTCTAAGGGTAGAACAAACGAGAGCGAATCGTACATGTTGAGATATATACACCCCGTAGGATGGAGCTTGGGGAACGTCGCTGTCAAGAAAGAGGAATCTAGTAAAAGTGAAATCAAAATTTCTCTTTTATCATAAATTTTTGTTTCACCCGATTCAATGACGACACTTATATCTAGAAAAAGGCAGTATTTAGAATCATTGTTTTCTTTATTAAGTTTCAGTTGTTGTGGGTAAATGATGTCGACAGTCTCCAAAAACTGGGGATTGTCTATAGTATGGATATCGTCAATGTACCTGCTATCATCATTGAAAATAGAAATAAGTTTCATATTTTTTGGTACAGTTCCATTTTGTAGTTTTTCCACGAAGTCCCTTTCGTAACAGAACATAAAAAGATCTGCAATGAGAGGTCCACCAATGGGGATTCCAATGACCTGATGATAAACAATGGTGCCAAATCGAAAATAAACGTTCAAGCAAGAGACTCAATGCTTTAATCACATCATCACATGGCCAGGAGCATTAATAATTGTAAGTACCTGAAAATTTAAAAGACCACTTACAAGTTGTCCAAATTTGGATGTTATTAAATTATGTGGAAGCGTTGTATAAAGTGTAGAAGACAAAGATAAATATATATACATGTAACATCACAAGACCCCGTTCATTACCATATTTTATCCACAAGAGATAGTTAAATTTGATATTTTAAGTGCTAGGCTTGCCGAGCATTTTAAATTTCTTAAACTTAAACATCGAGAGTGGATAAAATATGGTAATAATCGGGGTAAAGTGGTGTAATAGTTTTCTGTAGTGATCAATGATAATCACCGAAAATTTTTCCCGAATAAATTTGGCGGGAAATAACACAGGGCTTTATTCAACATACGTTGAATATAAAAATTTATCAAGCAGGTCAAAACCGCTTCAAACTTGACATTTCATTAGCGGAAATGGGTTATTCAACGAGCATTTGTAACAAGATGATACATATGGTAAGTATCGAAGTGCATGTGCTGTCTGTTAATTTAGATGTTGCCCTCCACACACTTAGTAGGGAGAAAAAATAATGCAGTTCCAACATGTTAATTTATTTTTGTTTATTTGTTTGTTTTTGTTTTTTGTTTTTTGTTTTTGTTTTATTAAAACAATATAATTGGCAATGTTCTTCCATTGATAAATTGTCATAAAAGAATAGTTATAATTACTTACTCAAAAGTTATCCTTTTCAAAGAATGATATTGACCTATTAAGATTACATTTATTATTTACAGTATAATGTACTCAGTACCACATACTCTTTCAGATAAAAACATGTACGCAGACCATTGACTTACAATAACGTGATCTATTTCGTATTGCTGTTCGTATTCAACAAAAATATAGCATTAAAGTAAGGAGTATTGTCTTCCTTTAAATCACTATTCGAAAATTAAAAGCTGAATTCTGATAAAGGTCCCACACAACAATGGTAAGCATGACGAAATGCCACATGTAAATATCTAGAAAAATACTTGCACCATTAAAGTCTATTTTAGGCAGGGAATTATTATTTAAGGTAGATGTAGTTGCCACTGTTGATTTCGGACATTTGGTCAATTCCGGAGGTCAATTATGCGAACTTCTATGCCTTTTCCATATCACAGCATGTACAATTTTTGCTCATTTATGGAATTTAAGACAACATTTCCAAAAATTTACATTACTCCTTTACTCTATTTTAAGACCTATACTAATTTCCATTAAAGATCGATGAAAAACCTAGTAGTGGATATTTGCCGCCAATTTTGCTTGTATCTCAAAATAAAAGCCATGAACCTTAAAAAATCAATTATATATTTCTCTGAAGTCAACGACCAACTGATTTACATGTATAGGTTTGATATTAGGAGTTTAACGCTCCATAAAACCGTTTTAACTCAACATTTCTTTTGGAATTCATGTACCAAGAATTTAATTTTTCCGCTGATTTTCCACCGGCTTTGTCTTTTCACTCTTTTACTTTGGGTATTCACAATTTGTTCGCCAATTTTATTATTACTCTCATTATCGAAATCATCATTCTCCTTAGGAATCCAACCATTACAATTTGAGTGACACGAAAAACTGCATTTTTAATTTTAATTTTCAGATTAGGCTCAATTTTGATGAATTGTATCTCGTCAGTGTAATTACATCTCTTTGGTGCAACTTGAATTAAAACTTTGGAAACCCGTTGAGATATAATCCCTTCGAAAGTGTGGTTTCTTGTAAAGTGACGATCGATGAAAAAGGATTAAGACTCTTCAGAAACACAGTAATTCGTATCCAAACGAATGATTGGTTGATCTCCCTGGTGTAGTAAAAAAACAAAAGTTCCACACTAAATGTCTAGCTGTTCTACTTTATTCGATGAATAGAACGAAATAATAGGCGGTACACAAACCGAGATATCAACCATGTCGAATATGCAAACATTGAGAAACCTAAGAGTCATCAATTATGTGTATAATGGTTAACCCACAATTAATTTGTTTTATCCGTAATAACTAAAAAGTCTTTGTGTGCCATCCAAAAGAAAGGGAATGATACGATGTCATTTTAAGCTCACCTGACTATGCCAGGATGAGCTTTTGTCATCACTTTGTGTGCATCGTCCAACCGTCCGTCGTGAACTTTTCATTCTAAGATCTTCTTCTCTGAAACCACAGAACGAATTGGAACATTAACTTGGTCAGAATAGTCATGGTAGTCCTTACTTGGTCTCCTGTAAAACTTATATCTAGAAGGTCGGTACCTCACCAAAGATGGCCGCCAGCGGGGAACAAAGATTTAACATTGGACCCTAAGGAAAAGACATTCAAAGATCTTCTTAGAAAGCGCCAGTCCAATTATAAACAAATATAGTTACAATGGTCCTTAGATGGTCTCTTCCAAAAGAAATATCCGACAGGTCTGTACCTTATCCAAGTTGGCCACCAACTGAGAAAATAGTCATATCATTGGACCCTATGGAAAATACATTCAAAAATCTTCTCAGAAATGCTTGTCCAATTGAAACAAAACTTAGCCACAATGGTCCTTACATGGTCTTTCCGAAAAAGGGTATTTTGCAGGGCCGTACCTCATCCAAGATGGCCGCCAGCGGGGAACATATTTTTATCTATTGAAAATAGATATTCTTCTCAGAAACTACTTGTCCAGTTAAAAGAAACTTAGCAACAGTTGTCCTTAGATGGTCCAATCAAAAAAAGGGTATCAGGCAGGTCTATACCTCATCCAAGATAGTCGCCAGCTGGAACAAAGTTTCAACATTGGACCCTATTGAAAAACATTCAAAGATGTTATTCTCAGAAGCTACTGGTCTAATTAGAACCATCCTTAGTCACAATGGTCCTTAGATGGTCCCTTTCAAAAAGGGTATCCAGCAGGTCTTCACCTCATCCCAGATGGCCGCCAGCGGGGAACATAATTCAACATTGGACCCTATGAAAAATAAATTCAAAGATTTTCTTCTCAAAAGCTTTTAGTCCAATTAAAACAAAACTTAGTCACAATGGTTCTTAGATGTTCCCTTCCAAGAAAGATATCCTGCGGGTCCACACCTCATCGAAGATGAATGCAAGCGGAGAACATTGAACCCTATGGAAACACTTTCAAAGATCTGAGAAACTGCTAATTCAATTAAAAAAAACTTAGGCACAATGGTCCTTAGATGGGCCCATCAAAAAAGGTGTCCAGCAGGTCCAATCAAGATGGCTGCAAGTGGGGAGCACTGTTTTAACATTGGATCCTATGGATTTTTAAAGGAACTCCTGTCCAAATTGTTATTTGAACTGTTGTCTGATATGGGTTGTTATTGATATTTCTCATTTGCTATGAAAACCAGACCAGAAAACTGAAATTTTAGAATAAAGTATTATGCTAGATATTCTATTTATCATTTTATCCATATGTATAAACTAGATTACAAGGGAAACCCCTGTCCATTTTGAAAAAAGGGGGGATTCTGGATGTTTTAATTTCAGCAGTTGTATTACCTTGATTAAAAGGGGAACCCCTGCCCAATGTTTTCTTGAATCGTGTTCTGTTATGGGTTGTAACGCATGGTAGAGCATTTGGGTGCCAAGGAAACCAAACAAGACACTGAAATTTTAGAAAACAGTATTCTTCTAAAATTCTTATTTCGTTTTCAGAAATATGTAAACAGTAGTTAGTAAAGAGAACCCCTGCCAAATATTTTTAAAAAGGGACTGTAATTTTTTGATTTCATCAATAATTATTACTTAGATTATAAGGAAAACCGCTGCCAACATTATTTTTGGAAAGGTGGTTTCGAATTGGATCGAAACGGATAACACATAAAAACACATTTAAAGTTCCTTTCTGGAACACCTTGTCCAATTGGAACACAATAGAGGTATCCGGGAGGACCACACCTCACTCATATGGCTGCCAGCATTAAAATTGTTTATATTGAATTCCATTTAAAGAATTAGATATCTGAAATCACTAATCTAATTGGAACGAAACTTGATCACAAAAGTCCTTGGTGACCCCCTTCTTCATCCAATCCAATGCTTCCCCCAACAGGGCACAAAGTCTAACATTGGACCTGGTCATGGTCCAGATGAGCGTAACAGGCTCTTGAAAGCATCTTGTTACTAGTGTAATTATTATTGAAGCTCTGCTGAGGGGCGGATCTTCTCATACTAAGAAAATAGTAGTCCTGCAGAAAATTAATATATAACATCTGAGACACCAAAAAATTACTGGTTGGTTTTATCAATGACAAACATCGGTCGGTTATGCCATGTACCAAATTTGTAATACAATGTATATGGTAAAAAATATAAAATTATGTTGTATACACAGTGGTTGTATATATCGTGTATGTGTTTGTTTTTGTATTGCTTTAACTCTTAAGGGTATAATTATGCAATAAAGTTATTGTTAAAGTGGAGATAGAGATAATTTTTATTTAAATATTAAAAGAGGCTATTGATGTGCTAATTATAAATCTGCAAACTAACTTGGTACAAGGAGGTAACCGACCGAGGTTTCTCATTTCAAGTAAAACTTGCCATTGTAGTCTATCACCACTGCGGTGTGAGTTCGCGCCCCACTTCGTACATTACAAAAAAGGGTACACCCGACTTACAATCGTAAGTCATAAGGTATGTCAGTTACCTGTCCAAGGTCGGTGGTTCTCTCTGGGCACTCCGGCTTCCTCCACCACTAAAACTGACCGTCATGAGATAGCTGAAATACTGCTGGAAGTGACGTTAAACCCCATATCAATCAATCAATCGAGTAAAACTTGTAAAATGGTTTGATATTTATTATTACAAAATATACAAATACAACAACAAATGATATTAACAAGAAAATATAAATATAATGTAAGTCATGAGGATGGTCATAATGCGCGGATTCCACTGTATTTGAGTCGGATATTGTTTTTACTGTTTATAAAAGCTAAAATCCAAAATCAACCATTCCAGTAGCATCCAGCAAATACATCTGCCTGAAATCCAAAGGTCTGTTGAACAATCCTCCTCTATTTCCAAGCATTCTGCTCAAGAGGATGTATGTACCTGTAACGAAAGAAAAAAAATAGTACATAGCAGGTAAAAGGCCTTTGATTTCATTTCTATGGACAATTGGTCACTATATTTGTATAGTTATATGTTTACCTTCATACTCTACTTGAAAGATGGGACTATACTTAGCCTAACTTCCGGTTTACTTTACTTTTGCCTCGTTTTCGGGTAGTATTGTTTTCTGTAGATATACATAAAATATTATCAATTATTGACTTCCAACTCGATTTTCTATAGTATTGTCAGGTGAGTATAACACAACTCGCCTATCCATTCGTGCACCATACGAACCAGGAACGCTTCTGTAAGGAGAAATCCATAAACGATTATTAGGATCTTGCATAAGATCAGTTTAAAGAACGGTATATGTTTCACGAGTATGAGAAAGTTCGCCTTTTCTCGAGTTGATCATAGCGAAACAGAGGAAAAGACGAAGAATTCATTACACAAGTCTGTAATTTTGATCAAAGGCAAATTCCTTTTTCATCCGTAAAATACGACAAGAAACATCTATAGTGTGCGAGTAAGGTAGTCGCGGTTTGAGTGTACCTTAAATTGTAACGTCAGGTGTTTTATGAAGTAAAGTCATGGTAACGAATGTTGTATTACAAAACTGAACACTTATGGTTTGCCATTTACCCATAGAAGACTAGGTCGCGTTCATTGATTTCACAAGGGACGACCACCGTCAACCACCATTTACGGAAGAATAGTGGTAGAATCAGTCCCTTTTATAATAAATAGGGTATGAAGTTCAATTAACGTTGTATAAAGTCTTAATCCCTGCACAATTTGTGTAATCTTAATCAAACCTGAATTATTTGAACAATTGCATATTATATTACTAGAAGAGTAGTTTCACATTAGAGAAAAGGTCACATTTATTTTAAAAATTTAAAAAAGAACCGTTCCTTAGCATAGCAGTGACCATTTTTGAGAGTAAAACATGAAAAACATATATCTCGACAAAGCTCGAACTTCTTTTGAATGACAAATCACTTCGATGAGATATCCTTGCACCTGAATCAGTTTTCAGAAGCTCAGGCTATAGAGCTGTCGGGCGCATCCCCAAGCGGTGGATCGTGAGGGGAATGTCCGGTCTATGCGGGGTAGTCAGTTCATAATACTGAAAGTCTGGCTGCGAACCATAGTAGCCAAACTGTGTGGAGAAAGGCCCCGTTCAATGCATTGTAGAGACCCCTGCCATATTTTTCTGAGCAGAGTCAATTGGTCTCGTATAGAAGGCTTAATTTCATGGCCCTACCCATTTCCCCTCTATTCAAGTTGCAATCAAAACTCGTTGCCCCGGTTGTCCCTTCCTCCTTTATTTCTTTTTCCTTTTAGTTACAATTTCTATGAATTGATTAACTTGTTCTTGTCCTGACATAGCTGAAATATTGCTCACTGGACGTTAAACTAAATAATCAATCAATAAATCAATCGATTAGAAATATATGCCGATTACTAATCTATAATTCAAAAATTAACAGAGCTAATTCAGTTGTAACTCAGTAAGTGTTGTAAAACTCGATTAATTTTGTTCTCAAGTCTTACTTCGTTAGCGTATTAAAAATCCGTTTTTAAATTTACAATGTAATACATATTTTTTGTTTATTAAGAAACAACACAATAAAATTGGCATATTAAAAAGGCTTCATTGAAGTGAAGTACCCCGATATTGATAATAAAAGTAATTTTGGTTTTAATTTAACATGACCGTTGAAATCCACGTAGTTGTCACTATGTGGCAGGAGCGAATCAGTGAGATCATTATTATAGAAGAAAAAATGACGCGACTTCTTATAAAGTAATTATTACTGTCATTCAACCAATACAGTTTATTTTGACAACATTTCCGTGGACAAAATGCAGGACTTCTATATACTGCTGGTGGCATAATGAAGTGTGAATGTGTTTAACACCAGTGCAAAACAAATTCATTTCACAATAAAATTTTAATTTACATCACAAAAAAAAAGAAAAAAAAGAGATCTCAAGAATGCAATGTTATCTCTCAGACAAAGAAAAATGTTCTATCGCAAGTAAACAATTCCTTTGGGCAAATAACTTGTAAATATAATTTAGTATAATTGCATTTTTCAATGATTTACATAAAAACGTACAATCACTTTTATGTTACATGTTTTGTTTACAACTTGTTATGCTATTTATAATAACAAATTAATCATGAAAATTACATTAACCTTAGGTTATTCATAAGTTTTTAGGAAAGAAAACAGAAATTTTCGGATTTTTGCCAGGTTTAATGCTGGGTTAATATGGAAAATAACCTGTTTCACTAATGTCAAACAGCAATATCTACGCCTTAGCTAATGCTTCGCGTTTTTATATGTTTTATCAATGACCCGCACTTTTATACATGTATATTGACAACGACAAAACTCGGGTCCCTCGTTTCGAGAGTGGTACTCTTGGTAAAAGCTTTTTTTTAAAATTGTCAATATGTGTCACAATTGTAAATTAAAATGTCCTTAATTTCAGCCTCGTGGTTTTTCATGGCATAATAGCATTAAGCATTATCGGATCGTAACCCTTAGCTAGCGGAGATGCGACTTCAGATGAACTACCTAAAATTTCACTCTATAGTACAGTTTTAATATTCATAATAATGTAGTCATATATGTTTTCGAATCGTAATATGACAGACAATTATAAGAAATTATTTGTTACAAAAAAGACTTTCTTTTACATTTTAAAGGACTGCAGTCAATAAAATTAAGAAATGAAAATCTTGAAAACTGGACTTTAAGGTCGCTGTGGATTTTTTAGGTGTATGCTGAAAAAAAATTGCATTGTAGTGACCTTGGTTTTGTTTGTTTGTTTTTTTTTCACTTTGCACCTTTGCACATTAAAATGCAGTGATGCATAAAAATTATGTATCGTTAATTGTGGTATGTGAAGGATAGAAGATCACTTATTTTATTTTATTTTATTTTTTTTTTTGAGAGAGAAAAATCTTTACACTCGACAAACATAATTGTACTTGATGGTTTAATCTAGAAATACTAGGTCATTACAACAATGAGAACTTGACACAAACAAAATAAAGACGTACTTCAGTAAGAGAACCCCAATCCACAAAAATAAAGCAATTCAAATACTTGAAAGGGAGGAGAATCGGAAGCATTATATGTAAGCATGTTCAAGTATACTTAGTTGGTAAACATAAAGCAGTCAATAGAAAACCACTGTTAACAGCACCATGGAACATTGTAAATGACTTAACCATATTTGTTCGATAGTAATGTGCAATTTTTTATAAGGTCATGGTACATCTCATTTTGTAAAGGCAACAATCATACCATTAAATTGCTTATACGCGAAATTTTGGATAATTTAGAATGTTTTCTACTTACTAGCTTTCTTTCAGGTTTTGATTTTTTGTTTTTCAAATGCTTGATTTGTATCCATACTTAAAGTAGTAGACTAAGACTAAAAGAATTGATAAGGCGTTTGAAACAGTTAATTTCATTGATGCTTTTAAAGCATTGATGTGAAAGGTATTAAAATCATCTTTGTTACTTAGAAGCTTAGAATATATTTATGAAAATACTACTGATTTTTAAGAGTTATTTCCCTAAACCTAGATCTACCTCTGTAGGGGAGTAAGATCGTCAGATTTCAGAATCATTCGATATCCTCGGGCTTTATCTATTTAGATAGGGTTAAATATTTAGCACAAATATCTTATTTTCTTGGTCATAGGTCACTTTGAAACGAGTAAAATAGACAATGTAAAAAATGTTTATAACTTCCAATTATATTTTCATATTTTTAAGGCATTTAAACAGCTAATGAAAATTGAAGGAAAACTTTAGAGAGAACTGTTTCCCGCAAAAAGTTTGACGTCTTATATCTCGAAGATTCTTACATGGATTTTCAAAATTTTTTGCTCATGTTGCTTTTTAAGCAAAGCTCTTAAAACAAAAGGTCAGCGTTGAAATTTTAATTACAACTTTCTGACACTTGAACTCCCTTAAGAGGCATACACATGTAGGTTGTCGAAATGTTTGACCACAGAACTACAACTGACTGCAGGTATTTAATTGGTGTCGACAATTTTTGCGGTGGGTTCCAATTGCTTTGTCTTTTTGCCTCTTGGGCTTTGGCTCTTGACAATACCGTTCCGGTAATTGTGTTTTTATCCCTATAATTGTATTATCCTTAACATTTCTAAGTGCCTAGGTAAAGCATAATAAACTACAGTGAAACCTGTCTAAACCGAACCCTGACAAAGCCGAAAACCTGTCTAAACCAAACATAATATGAAGACCCTTTCTATCAATTTCTCTATATTTTGAACCTGTATTAACCGAACACCTGTCTAAACCGAACAGAATCTTCAGTCCCAGAGGGGTTCGGTTTAGACAGGTTTCACTGTATATAGGTTTATGTTATAGTATCACTCTAATTACCACCCAGATTTAAGAAAATAGATACTTAGATTTATGCTGTTATTATTCCAGACATTACACACATTATTGGAGAAAAGGATACTTACCAAGATTTTGTGCTTCAGTTATTGCCATCACAAATGCACAGACCAGCAACACAGCAAGTAAGTATTTCATGATTTATAGTATATCCCTTATTATTCTGAAATTAAAGATGCACAATTCGATAAATTCAATACATTCGCAAACAAATATCGAAAAGGGCGAACATTCAAAATAAAAAAAGGAAATCCCTGCACAGCACAAATTGAGTCAGCATGAAAAAGACGTAACAAAGAACAACAATGAGCAAAAGCGATAGGACTAAGTCCTTGCAAAAACTTGAGTTTAAATCGGGTGCTCCAAAAACTGTAAGTATGTTCTGCTCCATGCGTGGCACCCGTCACATTGCCAATAAAAATTTCTATTATTAAAAAATGTATATAGGCAGTATTTGTCAGTCCGGTAATTAAGTCTGGATCTATCCCACTATGCCTTATTTGCATCCGTGAGATTGAAACATTAAAACAATGAGAAGAACCATAAACTTCAGTAGTCACTCAATAGTTGAATCAGATGAAAATATTAAGTGTTACATTCAGTAGCGATATTTACATCAAATTCGTTTTGAAACATTTCATTCTATTGTGGTATGTCTACGGATGACTGCGATTGTAAGAGCACTTCGCCGGTTAATTTTGTTTGTTGACGATCCTTGCAATTAGCTAAAACACATAAATGAGGCGTTGTTCAAAAACTAGCAATAAATTCAGCTCTAACCGGTTTTACGGGCCGTCATGTATTTACTATGCGGTATGGGAAAAACTCAGGGTCGAAAGCCTCATAGTGACTTCAAGACGACGAACAACAATAAAAGCGTCGTTCAGTTGCTTGGTTCTATCATGTTTTTTGTAAATAATTTAATTTGTCCCGTATTGATTTACTCAATATCATTTCATTGTTATTTAGTACTTAATCAAATACTCCGAAAACACCTACTGGTATGAGTTTAATTTCATAAATTCCCTTTATAGTTGCTTTTGATAGGGGAATCATCTGAACTGATATGGTAGCTTTTTGGACGAAAAATAAATGATATTAAATCAAACCAGCAAAATAAAAGCAAAGTGTTACTGAAAACTGCAATAGAAATGGTAGAGTGTGTCTGAACAGACAAAAAGTGTGACTGAACAGACAAAGAGTGTGACTGAACAGACAAAAAGTGTGACTAAACAGACAAAGAGTGTGACTGAACAGACAAAAAGTGTGACTGAACAGACAAAGAGTGTGACTGAACAGACAAAAAGTGTGACTGAACAGACAAAGAATGTGATGGAACAAGAAGCAGTATACGTAGTAAAGTGTGACTGGAACGTAAAACTCATGTATAATATCCTATATTCTACTCAGTATATTTCAAAAATATTTTATGTACTAGATAATTTTTTGAAGTAAATATTTTTCAAGTGAAAGAAATTAAATAAGATTTATTCAAAAATTTATAAATGTCAAGATCAATGCTAACAGAATTAAAAAAAAGTAAAAAAAAAATAAAAAAAATAACATACTTCAAGAATCTATAGATGCTGCAAAACGACAATACCTTGAAAACAAATATAATATATCTAAAATGAAAAAAATGTCATTTGAAATATAATTAAAGACCTTACCTAGTGTTGTACTTATATTAGGTAATGCGCAATATGTTGTTTTTGGTCACTTGCGAGCTTTTTATACGACAGTGGATGAAAGTATTTACTCATTTACATACAAATGACAAGCAAGGGTCACGGTTCACACAAGCATCATTACTACACCTAAATAAAATAATAAAGAACTTGGTGAACCATTAGACTTATGTATATCATTCATATAAACTATCAGCGAGTGGTCATAAAGTTGTCATCTCAGAAGTCTTTGATTACGAAAATGATGAGAGGGATTGGACATTAGTACCTAGTTAGTAAGGACTTTCTATCGTAAAACTATTAGTGAGACAATGTGCTTACCTTCCGCGTGTCCATATACCATTCATGCCAAAGTTGGGGTCTATAGAGCGTGTGTATGTGAGACAAACGTCAGACAAATGATATTAATAAAAGCAGAAGCAGGTTCGACTTTTATAACAAAACTGTCGTAGGAATTCATTGCGTGATGTCGAGAAACGCTACATTCATGTTTTTGTATGACCTTATGAACCATATCCGGACTTTCCAGAAAAGAATACTTGACACAACTGCTGAAATACTCCTGACCTACAGGTTACGTATTTTGCAGTTCTAATCTTGTCCATCCTCATAATTTTACAAATATAATTTTGTTATGGATATTCACCTCTGTCATTAAGTAAGAATTTTTTTGTAATTAATGTTCTTCAAATCTGAACGCTGATTTTTTTTTCTAATGACAAGAAGTGTTATTGTATTCTGCTGAAATTTGAATATTTAAAATAACTAATTACCAAACTTACTGTAAATTTAGTTTCTGCATATGGCTATTTCGACAACACCAAAGATTGTAAAGATTACAGTGAACACTTACATTGGCCGGATATTGCAAAAAATGGAGAACAAATAACCAAATGTGATCTTAATGGAAAGCCAAAACCAGCTAAGGAATGAGCTTTGCATGAGGAAGATACTGCTAAGTTTTCTCAAAAAAAAAATAAAAAAAATAAAAATAAATAAATAAATAAATAAAATAAAATGCTTATCCATAATAGAATGTAACAATGTAATAAAATGATTCGTATTAATCGGAGTTGTCAGAATGCAGCTTAAGATATATGAAATAATATTATCTAACAGATATTGGGGTTCGTTCACAAAAAGTAGATCTTTGGAATTAATAAAACCAGAGAAGCCCAAAAATCTAACAGCAATATCAAACATGACCACCAGCGAACATTCTCAACATGAGAGGTATAGGTCGAACAATAACATGAGAGGTATAGGTCGAGGTATACTTGGCAATCACGTGATTCCAAGTAATTACTGCTTAACGAGAACTTTATCTAGCTAGACCACCTGTTACGGTGATTTTAGTCGATTTCTTCGCCCTTTTACGGTACTTTGTATGAGATTCAATACTTTTTTATATTTACTATGTCCTGTTTTTCATTGCATATATATAACAAGAAATATATAAAATTATTTAAAGCAAAAGAAAGAAATTTATGTTTACTGACAGTAAATTTTGGGTCAATGTAGACATTTATATGTGTCAAATTGAGGACAAGAATGTGTGTCTGAACACTGTCAGCCAAATGCGAATGGATGAAATCATTATCATAGTCAAATAATATATGCGACTGTTAAAAATTCATTATAGTTGTAATAAATATTTCTAATTTTATTGCATTAATAATTTTATTATCGGGATCGCATATATTGTTTTGACCATGATAATGATCATATCGATTTGAACTTGGTGGAAAGTTCCTAAATACAACATGCCTTGACAGTCTTATTTTCTCTGTATCTTACCTCTAATTCTGACTAAAAAATTGTTTATAAGTTACAATAAATTCTGTCAGTTCATTAAGTGTTTTACGTTTTATATTTGTATAAACCATGTGATAAATAAAACCAAATTTCTTCAGGGGACCAGAAACTGACGACTGTCAAGATGCCAACTTGTGTGATGGTTAATTACATTGTATGTGATCATCATATGCTTTTTACGTAGCTTTAATTTAATGAAGTAATATAAACTATGGAAATTTAGGAAAAATACCCTTGTTTACGGGCTTGTAATCAGTCAGCATACTTTATAGCTGTCTTGAGTTGTTTAATGGCGACAAGCATGTGGCTTTCTTGGCTCTGGTGATTGTTGGGTCGATGTCTCATCGATTTTTACCCCTTTTCTCTGGCTCTCCTTTGTGTCGAAGTACATGGCGTCCTTTACGTACATAAAGGGATGTTTCCTTTCTCTTTTCTTACGCTTTAATCATAGTTAAGGCAATATCATTCTGAAGTTTACTTTCACGTTAAATTTTCAAGATCCACTGCATATATCCATTCAAATACATTGAAACTAATTTAAATGGCAGGTAAAAATCTTCTAAAGGTAGTTCTGACATTATGATATTCAGACAGTAAACCTTATCGCTAGAATAATACAAAAACATGAAAGTTTGCTTCGCTTTGTATTACATTTTAGCATAATGTTGTTTTTTTCTTTCATGTTAGGCCCTGTATAGGGTAGCTATCATTTATCCCTTTCCCTTTACAATTTGATGCAATATCCTCTATCTCTATAAATGTACACGTCATTTACAGACATCCCCGAAAACGAAATCAATAATCTAAAGATATATCTTTGAGGAAATATATCCCTATCAAAAAAGGAGCAATTAATCAATACTGTTAACCAACTAATTTTCGCGGATACTTTTCCTTCTGGTTTAGTTTGCGGTGACTAATTTTCTTTATTTACTTTTTCTGTAAATGCATTTTTTTAAGGACAAAATTCGGGACGACTAATTTTCACAATATTTGCTCGCTCGCGAATATCGCTCAAATATTTTGCTCGTAAAAATGTTTGGTATATAGTATTCCTGACATAATCTTCAATCAAATCCCATTAAAAGGTTGTGTGTTAATTCATTAACCTCGTATCCAGTTATGTTTTTGCTTACTCCCGGATTTCTTCATGTATCTATACCATCCAGTACACGTTTTTCTAATGCTCAGTTCTTAGCTGATTTTGTATCTAAATCCCATTGTTTATTGTATTCCTTAAGTGTTGTCATACCTTTATGTTTCTGGATTTGATGTACACCATAGATACATAAGTTTTCGAAATTGACAGCTCCTTTTTTTTAGCTATATACAAATGTACCTTTGCTGAATTGTGGATTTTTATTATCCGAAGGTATTCAGTATTACAGTAGACAGCGCTGGCAAGAAAACCGATTTTATCAGGAAACTTAATTCTAGTGTCGTAACTAAACAAATGTTTGACGCTAAGTAGCATCCCCTCGTGCAAAGCTCTTTTCCCAGCTTAGTTTAGCTTTTCTTATATAGAATCTATTGCTTTTTTATTTTCTATCGGCTTATATACTTGTTTTAGCTAGTGGACCTCGATATAATTTGATTTGATCTGCACTGAAGTAACATAAATTGTCGAAAAACAAATTTTATAGTTAGTTTGCTATTGTGGCATCTATCGTTACGCCTATGGAAAATACTTTACTGCCAATTTTTTTCTTGTCTGTTGCTCAAGAAATTGTGTTTATTTCATGAAACATATACAATTCTCTGCGCAGTTATTTTAAAAACGAACTTGTTTGTATTTAGTAAAATTTTGCAGCGTTTGAATTTGTTTGTGTCCTGTTTCGGTGGCTTGTTTATTTATTTATTTATTTGTTATTTGTTTTGTTTTGGTTTTTTGTTTGTTTGTTTTTAAGGAGGTTAGTTGCAACGTCTGCTGTTATATTTTACATAATTTAATTGTCTTGTATATAGAATATAAGTGTTATTGAAAAAGTAAAACGTATATGTGGAAGTTCTTTTATCATACGCCCACACAAAATGACTAATAATGGGAATTTCTTATACAGTGACCAAAGGCTGGACATGTATCATCATTACCTATGGTTATAGTATACCACGTATCATTTGATTTATGAAATTCGCAAGCCAAGAGCTGAATTTCATTCATGTATTACTGTGACACTATTTGTCCTTAGATTGTAAAATTTTATTTGGTGCAAAAACCTCATGCTCGCATTATCCTTCCTGGTAATGCTTCAGAAAGAGAAAACTTGTTTAATTCGACGAAACATTCATTAAAATTCAAACGAGTTGATTACAGCTTAACTTTTATGTTTTCAATATGTCGGATTGATCTGGGTTTTATGTTTTTGATTTGTGTGTGAATGTGTGTGTGTTTTTTTTTATTTTGTTGGTTTTGTTGCTTGTATGTTGTTTATAGTTGTCTTTATGTTGGACACATTTTACATGTTCTATTCAGACAGAAATCTATTTTGCATTTTCCTTTATATTAATTGCATCAAGTCATTATAAGAAACAACGGCATAAGGGTTTGCCCAAAAACCTAATAAAAAATGCCAATTGTATCAATTATACACTTATTTCAGATGAACCGTCTAGAAAATAAACTTGTTAATTTGTACAATCTGTATGTGGCCAATTCTGTTTCTTCAGTGTAGATGAAAAGTTACAAACCGAACGATATATGAATTTGATAGAGAAAAAATGGCCAAAAGGATCTTTTTGGAAAGCCAAAATCGGTAAGGAACATAACTTTTCTCGAAGGAGACAGTTCTTGGGTCAACGGATTAACCCGATTTAAGTTATTTCTGACCAGCAATGAAGTATTGTCTTATATGAAAAATTGTGACCGGTACACTAAATGACTTCAACATTTCAATATTGTTACGACAATAGTAATGTTGTCAAAATAAATTAAAAAAAATAAATAAATGAAAAACAAGAAAATGAATAATAATAAAAAAAAACAAAAACAAAAACAAAAATAATAAATGACGACCCAATCATTTGTATTGAATTTTTTATGACGTCATTGTGAGTACTTTCATCATAGTTTTGGGAATTTACAGGGCTAATTTAGAAATTTCGCAAAACCCGTTTTGTTCTTTAGGTACATGTATCAATTAGTGTCTCGGTCATGCCAATTTCTAGAATTATATGAAAATGTTAAATTTTTAACGACATTGAAGAGTCTAACGTTGGCCATTTGCAGAGTGGCAGTCGACTACAATTTCGGTATTTTGTTGTGTTAAGATAATACTAGTTAATTTTTCACATTTTATGTTTGATGTTTACCAATTCGATTCTATTTAATTCAATATTTCATAACCATTACACATGGAATTGTGACTTACAAATAATAATTCAAACAAAGAAAGTATAAAATAAACATTGTACAAACGTAAAATTAAGAACATTTTTAACGAGTTTCTGTCCTCCGTTCGGCTGACTATTTGAAAAAAGGGACTATTTTGTTCACCTGATTGGCACTGTTTGGTTTAAGAATATAAAAAGCTTTATCTAAATGCACAAAAAGTTTGTTTCATTTTTTTTTTCTTTGAATTTCAAAATATTTCCAAAATAATGTTTTCTTGTGGCTTTGTTTCCAAAAACTTAAAACAAAATAATTTAATTAATTTATCAGAGAAATTGTGTTGGAGTCTATTCTATATATCTTTGTTCAAATTAGAAAAATATCGGTAACTAACATGGGAGTACATTTGCTCTAAGTTTCGGATTGGTTATTTACGTTTCTCTAATTTCTAGCATATTTAAAACACCCCCTGATCGATTAATTATCGAAGCAACAACTAACATGTGTGTAATGATTTGTTATCGGTTAGCGATCAGGTTAATGTTCGTGTCAGTTTTTAGAAATAGTGCAACCGGATATTGATGAAATTAACACCTGCATGATTGTCTAGCGATATTGTTTTTTATTAAACATATTCCACTCCGCACCATTTTTAATGAATGGCACAATGACACATAGCAACGATGGTAGCAACAAAATGGCGGCACATTTGAGAATGGAGACCATTGAGATCACTTTACTTCAAATTTAGAGATACGATTCTTAACCCTGTTTTCCGCATTATTACGATAATTTGTTAAATTTTCACATTTTAAAGTATTAGCTTTAGGTAAACCTTTGAAATGTGAAAAATTTAACTATCTCGATTTGAAAAAAATATACGTAATAAACTGGAATCAATGTTAGAGACTATATGTAGCTACTATGTGTACTGTGGCCAAATGTTTATGAAATTAGCATTTGATTTCTTGTTTTGGCAAATTACATTTTGCATTTAATTCCAAAATAAGTTAATTTTAACGTTATACTAATTATTTACCGTATATCGGGTTTTATTCGCGTCGGCTTTTGTTCGCGATTTGAAGTAATAAAGGGCAGTGAAAAATTCGGTAAGTTTAATGTTCGCGTTTTTATACCCTATCTAATGCATTAGAAAAGGCAGTGAAATTTACGCGTAGGCTAAAATTCGCGAACGATTGTCTACCGCGAACATAGGGAAAATTTGACACACGCGAAAAAATCTCAATATACGGTATTAGGAATAGTTCTTTCAGTAGCATTTTTAATAAATGAAACAATGATACCCATAGTTACAATGGTAGCAATTAAACGGTGGCATTTTTTTTTAGAATGAAGACCTTGGAGATTACTTTGCTACTAATAAATTGTGTATTACTAAGAATTAGAGATACGATTCATAAAATTCTTGTCCCGTTTTGCTGACCCGAAAGCCGATTCTTTTTGAAACCTTACAATATCTTAATTTTTGTTTATCTAAGGAGTATCGCCCTCATGAAAAGCACCATACTTAGCTGATTTTGGCTTTATATTTTGATCATATTTTGGTTATTTGTTCTCTATCAGTTTTTAAACGTCTTTGTGTTTTTGGTTTTCCAAACATTTATATTTTATCTACACTGAGGAGACATAAGTTGTCGAAATACACATTTGCAGAATTTAAATTCACATTAACTTCGGTATGTGGTTATTTGTAAATCTGAACATTTTAAAAATCTTTGTATCCCTCGAATTTTATGATATCTAAATTAAACAAGGTCGATTTTGAACGAACAACAAAGTTGAAGGCTAAATTTATCAAACTAGTTAGGACTTGTTTAAACCTGTTTGGAAAACTCTGCCTGTGGTCAGTGTTATATAAAACCCAATACATCCTACGATGATCATAAATATATTTCTGTTTTAGATGACGTGTTGACACTTTTGAATGACTTAATAACCATTTATTGTTTGTTTTGGTTACTCCTGAATTATCACAGAGAGATATATATCAATCTTGTGAGATCAAGAAGTGACACATGGTTTTAGACGTTTTGCTTATATAAAAGTACTTATTGAGAATGGTAGAACCAAATATTTGTTTGCTAATGAGTGCAAAAGTAAAAGTTACTTTAAAGAAATACCGTATAGCGGGTCATTTTCGCAGGGTCAAAAATTTCGCGAATTCAAGTGGAAAATGTATAGCGAAAATTTAAGCGTTTTAAATTTACGGGGATTATCAAAGATCCAATATATATTCTAAGGAAACATAAGTGTAACTCAATTGAAAGGGAACCTTCAAGAGGTATGGATGCATAGAAATAAAATTTTTCGATTCTACGGCTGCTGTTGAGAGGTTACCTCTTGATATAAGGACACAGTTCTAGAAATTTTCCGTTTATTTTCTTACTTGAGTACACGAGAGAAATCTAATGACATTTTTACATCTACAACTTATCATTTGTTTTCAATGTGAACTGACGTATTGTATGAGACGAAAAAAAATCAAAGTGCAGAAATAAAATAAAGGATGAACCTATTCAAATTGAGAAAACCCGCAGATGTGGCCTGAAAATCTTAATTACATATACCCTTCATGGGGAATATTATCCCGCATTGAATATATATTGCACTCGCAAGCTCGAGCAATGTAAAATTCTACTCAGGACAAAATTCCCCAATATTCACGCAATAACCCTATGATAATATATAATTACCTTTTATGTTCATCTAAAGATGCAGGTTGAAGATCCACTTCCTGTATAGATGTCGCTGAAATCGATATGTTTTTATTTTCAGTTGCAAACAAAATTAGTAATAATTTCTGACATCAGATATTGCAAACTCGAAAACCGATTTTATTTTGAAACATCCAATATCGAAATATGAAAAGTTGTGTTTAAAACTATGGACTATCTTCCTCTTGGACAGCTCTGTCCCTACCTGATTATGGCTTTTCTATTCCGATACTATTAGCAGTTTGTTCCCCAGCTGTAACGCATATCTGGTTTATGTATATCCAAATGTTTTGATTTGATCTTCACTGAACATGCGTAGGTTGCCGGAATGGCCATATGCAAAACAAATGCACAGTAACTTCGATAATTTTCTTTTAATATATAAATGGGTCTTAAACTGACCAAAAATGTTCAGAATTATAGAATTACAGATTTTTGTATTTAGTGAGGAATTTGAATATCAGTGGATATTAAGCCAATTCCAACAGTGAAATGAATGATTTTATAAGAAAAATGTTTTTACAATACAATGAGAAACATTGGTCGGTTATATCCCTGTACCAAGTTAGCTTAATGGAGATAATTTCTATCAATACCTTCTATTGATATTTTGATTTCAAATTATCTCCACTTTAACCATGTATAACTTGGTACAGGGAGATAACCGACCTATGTTTCTCATTGCTTTGGTTCAATCATGCAATTGTAGAGACTTTATTTCATGTGGATTAACTCCATATCCCTTCATTAATTATCTTGATCTAGACTTGCTATTATCTTATGTTATGAGTAAAATATTGACATTTTAAAGGTCTCTTGATAACATCGAGATGGGAACATGAAAACTTTGTTTTCTATTCATTGTACTGATTATGACGCCACTTCTGGGAATCAATTGTTCTTTGAATTATTGGCATACTAGTTTTTTTCAGTTTTGGGAAATAAAAACGGAGAAAACGGAAATTATCTCTTGGGAACCAGCTGATATTCGGCTGCAGTTTGAAGGGAACAAAATCACTGCTTATGTGTCTCGACACCCGTTTTTATTTCTCAATGAAAGTAACGAATGAAACAACAGGTGTTTCTCTACAAATATGTTTTTTATTAATTTCCGTAATTATTCAATTCTATGTCACTTTTCAATGATTTATGCGCATCAATTTAATGACATGTTTCATATTAAAAATTGATTGCGGCTTTCATAAAACCACGCAATGGTGTGATGTTAAACATTTTTCATCGTAAAAAATATAAGAAAAAAAAAAACAGCACAAAAATGATTCATTTGGCCTATTATATCAACAGCTACTCAATTTACTGTGAAGCAACTCTCCGTGATTTATATTTAGAAAATATACCGCAAAATATATTAGAGCGAATTTAATTGCAAAAAAAAAAAAGATAATTTGCAGGAATAAATTGAATTTTCAATGAAAATGCAGAGGGTTTATAGTGAGGTATCAACACTTTATTTGCTTAGGAACTAATTATCTTCTTTTTTTTTGGGGGGGGGGGCTATTTTAGATGTTTAAAAAGATGTGTGGAATAAAGTTTCAACATTCTTCAGTTCCATTTTCCATTTTCAGAAGGACCAGATTCACGGTGTATATCCGTAACGTAACCTTCACGAATAATGTTGCCGTTACGCGATCCTTCGGGAACTAGTTACGGATCCTTGGTAGATATTGTGAGGTAATTTGCAACACAGTTCTCTTTATTTCTTCGATTTAATGCCACGTAATATGTTCTATAAAAGTAGATGAAGTGACACGGAACTCTAGTATTGTAACATTCGTCATTTCTTCAACATGTAGTGCATCAGTTGAAACACAAACACTGCATTCTAAGAAACAGTTGAGATTTTCATAACATCAATTTTCTGAAAAGTCGTAATCGTCCTATATTTTGTCCAAATTATCTTTTTTATTGTATTCTGTAATGTGATTATTAGCTACAACATGTCTCAAATGTTCACAGTTATACCTTGACAAAAATGGAAAATAAAATAAAAAAAATGCTGAAAACAAATCATCGTATTGAAGCAACGGATCTTCATGATTTGGCACGGTAACCTTAGGGATTGTTTAATACTGGACAACCCAATGTCTTTACTTTTCTTTTCAATTACTTAAAAGGTTATTATAGTGGTTATAAGAAATCATTCAATTTTTCCAAGATTTAAACTTGATACTGTTTTTATCGTTAAGTGAAGACAAATTCAATCTGAAGATAGGAAATAGGTAGTCACAAAATTTCGGGACTATCTTTTCCTTCGATAAGAAGCCACAATTGACATGACCAATGACGGACCCGAAGTTGGAAGTTTTGACAGTTTGATCACTTTGAACTTGAGGGTATAATCAACATTGTCAATTCCAGATTTTTCGAACAAACCGGTACAAACAACGAGCTAGAGTCTTCAGGGGACGACGAAATGATTCTTAGGAGGGAGCTATACACTTCAATTATTCTTGCAAGAATAAAGGTGACAATAAATATTCTGGCCCGCACCTCCTTGATAATAAATAAATATTCTTTCCGCAACAATTTTCTGGTGGCCTACAAATTTTCGTAAATAAATATTCTACCTCGACAAACGATATTCGCCATGAGTACTCGATGCAAAGTCGACGTTCTTTAGTGTTAATTTTATTTTATTTTATTATTATATGGTATCGACTCTATTAAGAAGATACAAACAAAAGACTTTATAGCTCTATATGTTTCTGTTCTTCCTTACAATTGTTAATTGAAACAGTCGATCGGCAGTAATACATTTCTGATGGCGTAAGCCAGGTTTTAGTGAAATTCATCATATATAGAATGAAATTCCTTTCGGTGTTGTTGTTAATATTTTCAGGTTATTTTATCAGTAAGTACATCGTCATGCCTTTCGAGGTAATATTTTCAGGTTACTTTTTGGAGTTGTAGCACATTTATTATTCTAAGAATTGAATACCGGTATCTATACGCGTTTTTTTGTTTGTAAAAATTTGGAGACGAAGCATACAATGCATATGAAAAGTATGTAGGACCGCAGATGCACTTATATTTTTTATTTTCCATGAACAAGTTATTACTGGGCACGCGCGTTTATTTGGTTCCGAACGGAAGCGTATTGATGCCATATGAAAAACAAAATTCGTAATTATGAGGTAACATCTTATAATTTGATAAAATTATCTCATAACTGGAAATCTCATAACTATGAGATAACATCTCATTATCAAGAGAGATTCTTATATGACGGCCTTCTATCGCTTTGTGTCCAAACCCGTGGTAAAAAAAAATATTTACTTAGGGGAAACGTCATAAATAAATAACGGCAGTAGATAGTTTTACATCAGTTTTTGCATAGTCACAAACCAACTAACGAAGTAAAATGACGTTTCATCTATGTGTACTTGGAGCAATTCTCCTAATCGGAACGTTGTGAGTGTCCTATTAAAATCGAAATAATTAACAGTAGCCATATATATATATATATATATTTATATAT
>MJUU01065970.1:61548-99039 GCA_002080025.1 Modiolus philippinarum
CATTTAAATTTAACTGAGTCAGACCCGCCCCCTTTTTATTTTCTAGCATTATTTTGACAAATATGTGTATAAAAAAACTTCTACACACTGTGTAAAGGTCAAAATTATGAAACCTGTCACTATCAATAACACAAAACCAACCGCAAAATACATTTAGAATGAATTTATAAGAACCATTAGTACTGTAACGGAGTCTATTTGGTTTAGAAAAAGTCTATTTTGTTTCATAATGAGCTTTTCCTGGATTTCAGTTGCTAAAAATTTAGTCCGCTAACATTTTAGTGAATTTTCTACGATTAAAACCGAGGAATAACTCATTCTGAAACAAAATAGACTTTTTCTAAACCAAATAGACTCCGTTATGCAAAAATCAACTTCACCAAATAATATTACCGAACTTCAAACGTTCATAACTTCTTTATTTCTCAACGGATCTTGGTCAAATTGGGCTCATTGGAAAGCGCAATCAATTATCCTTCATTTTGTGTACAAATCTTGCGCCTTGCTTTAGCGGGTCTGAGCGCAAAAGTGCTCAGACCAAAGGCTCCCTATATTTCAAAATGAGTACAATTTTGTGATTACAAGTTGCATTTTCCATATAAATTCCAACGCTTCCTTTCTCCTACACGCATAAACAACTGACAACAAGGCAAACAAAAAGAAACAAACCCCCTACAAAAAAAGACCAACAGAAATCAAATGTAGTTTAAAAGCTCAAATACAGGCAAACTAAGGACCATTTGATCTGAGCGCGGTGCGTAGCGTCGTGCTCAGACTCGGTAACATAGCCGAAAGATTTGTACAACAAAAATGAAAGGAAATTGAACGCGCTTTCCAACGAGTCCAATTTGATCAGAATCCGTTAAGAAATAAAGAATTTATAAACGTTTGAAGTTCAGGCATTTAAATTTAACTGAGTCAGACCCGCCCCCTTTTTATTTACTAGCGTTGTTTTGACAAATATGTGTATAAAAAAACTTCTACACACTGTGTAAAATGTCAAAATTATGCAACCTGTCAATATCAATAACCCAAAACCAACCACAAAATACATTTAGAATGAATTTATAAGAACCATTAGTACTGTAACGGAGTCTATTTGGTTTAGAAAAAGTCTATTTTGTTTCATAATGAGCTTTTCCTGGATTTCAGTTGCTAAAAATTTAGTCCACTAACATTTTAGTGAATTTTCTACGATGAAAATCGAGGAATAACTCATTCTGAAACAAAATAGACTTTTCCTAAACCAAATAGACTCCGTTATACAAAAATCAACTTCACCAAATAATCGGATGCTTACAAAAAATATATTCGATCTCCGCAATTAATTACCTAAATTGTGTTTAATTCAAAATAGTGGGAAGCTCATGAACTAAACACAATTTTAATTTCCTTTTATCCAGTCCTAAGTCGGCGGAATGTCCTTAGTTTTGTACATTTTAATCTTTATGTTATTGCATTTTACTAAAATTTACTTTGCTTGTATTTAGCCTAACGTGGCGGGATGCCCTTGGCTATATTCTATTTTATTATATTTGTCTGTTTGTAAATTTTATAGTATAGCCTTAACCTAACGGGATGCCTTTGGCTATTTTCTATTTCATTTTATCTGTATGTTTGTTAATTTGTTTACAATAGCCATAACCTGGAGGGATGCCCTGGGCTATATTCTGTTTTATTCCATTTCTTTGTAAAATTTTAAAGAAATAGCCTTTACCTAGCGGGATGCTCTTAGCTATATTTTATTTTATTAATTCTATAGAACTATACTTTATTTGTACTTAATCAAACTTAATGTGGCGGTGTGCCCAAGGCTGTAAAATTCTTTTGACATTGTAATTATCTAGTAAGATCGTTTTAAGCCAAAATATGGCGGGATGTAACTGGCAAAAGCGTACCTTAAGACTATTGCCTGTATTTTGTTTTTGTGTGACTTTATATGTTTTCTACGATTTATCAGAACTTTAGTTTTACACTTTACCTTAGCGGCGGGATGTCGAAAGAAAAGATCAAATGCAATGCAGTTGTACTTAATATTCACGCGATTGCCTATAGTTGCTTACCAACTTGGTTTGTAACACTTGTACTATAAGGAAAATCTCAGTGAACATGAAGATGCTATCTAAATGGAACTGTCTCTAATAACACTGGTAACCTTTAAAGACATAAACACTGACGCACACGTGCTGTACGATAGTCCATACTCTCTCATAACAACGCTTACCGAGAGAGGACTCGTCATTTAATGAAATGCAAAATAATCAATATATTAATAGATAATTGAAATTTTCCGATGAAACGAAACGAATTCAATCGTGATAACGGTTTTATACAAAATAATTATTAACAGTGACTGGGAACAGTCAGATACTTTACATAATGTAAAAAGAAATACATCAATTGAAAATCAATAGTCAAATTTCCTTTATTTTGTTAGAACTCCACCAAAATGAAGAAAACGATTTAAAAATATCGATCAATTTTAATCAAATAACAGTTTTTTTTTTTTTTTTTTTGTCATTTCAAACGGACTGGTCAGAAGGAAACTTCCCCTTTACAAATTATTTTGTTCAAAATTCAATAAAATGTGATAAAAGATCACTTGTAAATCTTCATTTTAATCATCACATATATACCGGTCAATGCGAAACTTCCCTTTTACACATTATTTTGTTAAAAATACCATGAAAATAAAAAAAAATTGTGATCAACAATTACTTGTAAATATTAATTTTAGTCGGTACATATAAACAAGTCAGTGCGAAACTTTCCTTTTACACATTATTTTGTTAAAAAATTCCATAAAAATGTTTATAAAAAATTACTTGCAAATTATCATTTTAGTCATTACATTTATACCCGTCAGTGGGAAACTTTCCTTTTACACATTATTTTGTTTAATATTCAATGAAAATGAAAAATTGTGATAAAAACTACTTGTTAATATTCATTTTGCTCATTACATATATACCGGTCATTGTTAAACTTTCCTTGTACACATTATTTTGTTAAGAATTCCATGAAAATGAAAAATTGTGATAACAAATAACTTGTTAATATTCATTTTAGTGATTACATATATACCGGTCAGTGTGAATCTTTCCTTTTACACATTATTTTGTTAAAAAATCCATGAAAATGAAAAATTACTTGTAAAAATTCATTTTAGTCACTACATATATACCGGTCAGTGGGAAACTTTCCTTTTACACATTGTTTTGTTAAAAATTCCATGAAAATGAAAAACTCTGCTAAAAAAATACTTTTAAATATTCATTTTATTCATTACATATATACCGGTCAGTGTGAATCTTTCCTTTTACACATTATTTTGTAAAAAAAATCCCATGAAAATGAAACATTGCGATAGAAAATTACTTCTTAATATTCATTTTAGTCATTACATATAAACCCGTCAGTGTGAAACTTTTCTTTTACACATTATTTTTTTTTTTAAATTCCATGAAAATGAAAAATTGTGATAAAAGATTACTTGTAAATATTCATTTTAGTCAAAACATATCTACCAGTCAGTGCTAAATTTCATTTTACACATTATTTCGTTAAAAATTCCATCAAAATGAAAAATTATGATAAAATATTACTTGTTAATATTCATTTTAGTCATTACATATATACAAGTCAATGGGAAACTTTCATTTTACACATTATTTTGTTAAGAATTCCATGAAAAAGAAAAAATGTAATAAAAAATTACTTGCAAATATTCAGATTAGTCATTACATGTATACCGGTCAATATGAAACTTTTCTTTTACACATTATTTGATTAAAAATTCCATCAAAATGAACAATTGTGATTAAAAATACTTTTAAATATTCATTTTAGTCAAAACATATATGCCGGTCAGTGCTAAACTTTCATTTTACACATTGTTTTGTTTAAAATTCAATAAAAATGAAAAGATGTGATAAAAAATTACTTGTAAATATTCATTTTAGTCAGTACATATATACCAATCAGTGGGAAACTTTCCTTTTACACATTATTTTGTTAAAAATTCCATGAAAATGAAAAATTGTGATAAAAAATTACTTGCAAAAATTCATTTTAGTCATTACATATATACCAGTCAGTTGGAAACTTTCCTTTTACACATTATTTTGTTAAAAATACCATGAAAATGGAAAATTGTGAAAAAAAAATACTTGTAAGTTTCATTTTAGTCATGACATTATACCGGTCAGTGGGAAACATTCCTTTTACACATTATTTTTTTAAAAGTCCATGAAACTGAAAAACTGTGATAGAAAATAGTAGTAAATATTCATCTTAGTCATTACATATATACCGGTCAGTTGGAACTTTCCTTTTACACATTATTTTGTTAAAAATTTCATGAAAATGAAAAATTCCATGAAAATGAAAAATTGTGATAGAAAATTACTTGTTAATATTCATTTTTGTCATTACATATATACCGGTCAGTGGGAAACTTTCTTTTTACACATAATTTTGTTAAAAATTCCATGAAAATGAAAAAAAACTGTGATTAAAAAATGACTTGTATATATTCATTTTAGTCATAAAATATATACAGGTCAGTGTTAAACTTTCCTTTTACACATTATTTTGTAAAAAATTCAATGAAAATGAAAAATTGTGAAAAAAATTACTTTAAATATTTATTTTAGTCATTACTTATATACCGGTCATTGGGAAATTTTCCTTTTACACATTATTTTATTAAAAATTCTATGAAAATGAAAAATTGTGATGAAAAATTACTTTTAAGTATTCATTTTAGTCATTACTTAGATACCGGTCAGTGGGAAACTTTCCTTTTACACATTATTTTGTTAAAAATTCCATGTAAATGAAAAATTGTGATAAAAAAATACTTGTAAATATTAATTTGAGTCATTACATATATGGGTCGATGGGAAAGTTTCCCTTTACACATTATTTTGTTCAAAATTCCATGAAGATGAGAAAAATATGATTAAAAAATCAATTTAAATGTTCATTTTATTCATGACATATACACTGGTCAGTGCGAAACTTTCCTTTTACACATTATTTTGTTCTAAATTCCTAGAAAATGAAAATTTTTATTATAAGATCAATTAGAAATCTTTATTTTAGTCATAGCAAATGGACTGGTCAGTGCAAAACTTTCATTTTACAAATTATTTTGTTCAAAATTCCATGAAAATGAACAATTGTGGTAAAAAAAAACACTTATAAACGTTCTTTTGAGTCCTAGCAAATCGAGTAGCAAATCTACGAGTCAGTGCAAAACTTTACTTATACACATTAGTTTGTATATCAAATATTAATAATTAAAACGGAAAAAAAAATAATAATTTAAACTTTTAGTTATTTCAAATGCACCGATCAGTTGGAAATTTTCCCTTTACACATTATTTTGTTTAAAAATCGATGAAAATGGCGAACTTTTATGAATAACAACCGTCAAAGCAGCAGTTCCTTTCGAACTTCATAAGACTCCATAAAAATGAAAAAAAATATGATAAGCAATTATTTATTAATAGCAAATAGATACGTTGCGATGATGTACCGATCGTGTACGCATTGAGTGAAACGAATCGAAATTTCGCAAAATCTTTAACCCGAGATATCACGTGATATATGGACGAATCTGGACGCGAGTTGGACGAATAGGGTTCTCGTCATCCGTCACGTTTTACGTCAATTGACAGGTTGGACGAATAACAAGTCGTCAGTTTAATTCACTGATCGCTGACTGATCGCTGACTGCTCCCTGACGAACGGATGACGAGTGACTGATCGTTTTTTTTTTCTGTAAGGGCTACGTTGCACAGTACTGTATGTTGCAGCTGTGAAAATAATTAACTTTAAACTTTATTAAGAAATGCAAAATTCCAGATCAAGAGCGTGAAGATTAATGGAACACTGCTTAACATTTGACAACGTGTTTGTATGTTGCAGCTGCGAAAATAATGTGAGATCAAGAGCGTATAGATAAAAGGAACCCTTAGTACCAAAAAATGGTACTCATGCAATTTTCGAACCGAACCCAGCATGCCTGCTGAACCTGGCATCACTATATAAGATCTTCTGTCCCTCAATGTTGTGCAAACTCGAAGAGTATTTTATAGCGGTTTACTTTGCCCATGTCTCTGAATTATTTTACATTTTTCTTTGATACTTAAGAAAATAAGAAACTTTTTTTTTCATTTTTATTTTGTTTGTTATTCTAAACTGCAAGAGATCAGATAAAATATTTCGATTTATGATTAATAAAGCGTCACGTGTTCCGAAGTAGAAACACTGAATATGAAAACTAAAATGTTTGTTCATTTCATGGAAAAAGAAAGTTAGAGTCTTAGATGAATTACCTTTAGAATCGTTGATTTAAGACAGTTTAAAATTTTATTTTAACACCAAGAATAAAAAAATAAAATATGCGAAAAAAATAATAACTTGGAAATGTTATTTATTATGATGTATGAGAGATCACGTGCTATTGCCAGTATTGATGATGCAAGACTAGAATTGTTTGCTAGAAAACAGAAACCATATAAGTTCATTCCTCTAATATACGTATCACTGATCGAGCAAACGAAGCATACCGTTTATCTAGCAGTATGTGTCTTCAGTCAAGCCGCTATCTGCAATATTGAGAATGAAGGTCCTAACAGGAAGAAAAGTGGTTACCAAAGGACGATAATGTGGTAAAAATTGCTTGCAATTTCTGAGGGTTGCCAGCAAATGATGTTTAGAGAAAACTAGGTGGCATGGCAGATACAAATTCTTCTGGCTGATGTTGCCCTGTGCCGCACTATTCTCTTGTAATGGGGCCTATTGGTCGTAATAAATGAAGAAAACACGCTTAACAAAAAGAGTAAGGGGATAACCATCCAGGCAGGATGCCTATGATTTTTTTTATTGTGATTTGTCTTTGTGTTGTCATATGGCGTGAACATTTCAATTTGTTAGCCTTTGTGCATATTTGATGAGCGATCCATGTTTTTTACATTTAGTTATTTCACGACATGAATACTGTTTCGTCGCAATTAATAGCTTCACTGTGACTAACGTGTTTTTGATTACATGTTTCCTAAGGATGTCTGATACCAGAATGTATGATTGCTTCACCTAATTAAATATCTTTAAGATAATCCACATAGCTTGCACACGTGTTATAAGGAGTGCCCTCTCATCAGTATTATTTGAATAAGAAAAGAATGCACAACCAACAAAAACACAGAAAGAATTACGTTTTTCCAACAATATCTAGATATCAAACAAAAATTAAATACCATTGTTAGAACTGTTTTCTTTTTCTAAAGGACATGTTGTATAAGACAGTCACTTTTCCAGAAAGATTTATTAAGGCGTGGAAAGGTTTGAGAGACCGTGGTTTACAAAACATTTCTCAAATGTTCAAATATATGCAAATTTTAGCAATATTTTGTGTTTTGTTTATTACATATGCAAAGGTTAGACAAAGCCATCGATTCAAACTTCCAAATATTTCAATATTGCGTAAATGTATGTAAAGATTTCCTTTAAATTTGGTCAATTTTTACTAATTTATAATTGTAAATAAAAATCAAAATTTGCTAAAACGATTTATTAAGGAGAAGAAAGTTATGAGAGACTGTGGTTTACGAAATATTTATCACATATTCAAATGCATGCAAATATTAGCAAAGTTTGGTGTTCTTTTCATTACATATTCAAAGGTTAGACAAATATATCTATATTTATTTCCAATATTGAGTGAAGGTATGTAAAGATTTCCTTAAACTTTGGTCCAGTTTTACTATATTATGTAAATGTAAATAAAAATCAAAATTTTCGAAAACGATTTATCAAGAAGAAAGTTATTAGAGACTGTGGTTTACAAAATAGTAATCTTGTATTACAAAGAGATCTATATTTATTTCCAAATATTTCAATATCTCCCAAAAATATGTAAAAATGTCGGATTACTTTAAACAAATTTTGTTATATTAAGCAAATATAAATAAAAATCAAAATTTGTGAAAAAGATGTGTTAGGTGTCAAAGGTTTGAGAGACTGTGTTTTACAAAATAAGATGCACGTAAATTTGAGCAATATTTTGTCTCTTATTTAATACATTTTCAAAGGTAAGAAAAAGACATCTATTAAAATTTCCTAATAATTCTTTATCGTTCATTATTATCGTTATTTAAGATGATTACTTTAATATTAAATACAAACTGGGACTAAATAAGAAAAAAAAATAAAATAAAATAAAATGATTAATTAGGTAATCAAGAGTTTTGAGAGACCACTGTTTACAAAATATTCAGTATGTACTGAAGCGCAAGCGAATTTTAACAATAATTTGTCTTTTATTTTTACAGATTCAAATTTAAGACAAAGATATAGCAATTTTGATTTCCAAATATTTTAATATCGCGTTAAGTTTAAAGATTAATATATATATGCATGTAAGTCAAAACATTGGAAAATAATTTACTGGTTGTAGAAGATCTGATAGCCCATGGTTTATTTTATTTTTTTTATTTTTTTTTTGTGTGTGTGTGTTTTTAAAAGCAGATATTTTTATATTCTGTAACTATTTTGAAATCAAAACTTTAAAAAGATAGAAAAATGAACAAAAAAATATATAGATATCTTTTGTCTTGATATCGATCTGTTTTTTCTATACTTTATTTACCATGTTCATCGATTCATTTCCTCTTACAAAATCGTCAAACAAATTCAATTTCTCACTGGGTTGTTTTAAATGTAAGACATTCCATTGAAAAATATTGTAAAGAAAATGTTGTCGGGCATTAGATTTATTGCCAGCAACCTTCAATCGTAAGAGTTCGTCTGGTATTTCTACGTTTGAACATGAGAGATCGCTTGTCTTCTTGATTATATGTTGGTATTTTTAATTTCTTTCTACCCCGAACTTTTGTTTAACCTCAAATAAGAAATGTTTTAGACCTTAAATAATTATATTTATCTAATTGCAAGCATAAACCCATTCTGAGGGTTGCAGCAATACAAGATACATACATAACAAACATAATTCATTACAGATTTAGCATAGTATAATATTGATACAAAGACATCATCGGTCCCCCTTCCTTAGTTCTAATGACTGTTTTATAAAAGACACTACTGCCTTCATATCGTCGGGTGTTGATGGGTTAAAAACAAGACTTATTTTTTTATTAATTGGTAAAGTAGAAAAGGTTCTTCCTTAAAGTTATTATATTTACGAGTGAAAAAGAAATGATATTCATCTTCAATAGTCTTTCATAATTTACATAACCTTGGTCTCCTAGACTTTTAACATACCTGTCCTTTTCGATTAAAAAATCATGGTTACCCACTCTAACTTTCGTAATTAGTTTTCTTGTTTCTTTATTTGAATGAGTTATTTGATCAATGCTAATATCTACAAAATAAACAACTATAATAATTATCACTTTAAGAACTATTTTGCCATTGTTTAGATATTTTTTGTTTTACCTTTACCATCTTTAGAAAACAGCTTCCTTGTAAGATTTCAGGAGAAACACATGTTTTTTTACATTTTCTCATTAATCAGGAATTTATCAGAATCGGCAGACCAGACATTGCCAAATGAAATTGAGACTTAAATTGAAAGGCTTGACAAATGTCCAAATATCATTTCAGATCTTAGTTACTGTAATGTATTTGTTGTTAATAAAAACAAAATAAATAAATAATTTCGTCAATATTATATTATTGCAATTAATCTTCCATGTCTTTTTTTCTATTATACCGTAAAGCTAGTGACTGCGAACAAACAACCTGTTTATGCATTGTTGATCCTCTATACGAGTTTACGAAAATATTATAGCCTGATTACATAAGAAGTAGATTTTTTTTTAGTCCAATCAATGTAAATAAGAAATAAAACACATTTAAGTTATAGTAAATCAAAGGTATTCGAGAATAGTATTTTACAAAAATGATCAACAAAGGGACGCGATATTTGATAAAAAAATAAACACTGTTCGCGTTCAGCAACATACCCGGCGATAAATTAGACTGCAGTAATATACCCGGAGATGTACAATAGATCATACCGAGGTGTAAAAATTGTCACTTGACTGTCAACAAAGAATTACCATATGTTATTGCTTAATATCCGGAAACTATTCCTTGAGGATGAATCATTAGGTACATCTGATATATACGCAGCCCGTCAAGGTTGTTGAATTTGGACCTGTTCACGATAGCCCCGGGGTAACTCTCTAGTAAAATGTTCGGGGACGTGCGGCTTGGGATCCAAAATTAGTACCCAAATTAATACTAAAATATCGAAATCCATACCCGAATAAATACTCTCAAAATGTAACCATCCATAAAAAATTAAAGTAAAGCATGAATTTGGCGCATTTTAGATCAGAAATAGGAAATCAAGTTTTAAGCATACAAACACGATCGTGATGGTTTATTGTTCAGCCCTCTTTAAAGTCGAGTATACTTTTACGCCAGCTTAAGTTTTTAGATAATGATACATGTTTTTGTTATATAAATATCATAATACCGAAGTTACTGTTAATTTATTTTCTGCATATGCGCATTTCGACAACTTACGTCTCATCAGTGCAGATAAAACCAAAACATTTGGAAGTCCATTAACCAAAACGTGTAAAATCTGATGGAGAACAAATAACCAAAAGGGTTTAAATAGAAAAGCCAAAATTCAGCTAAGGACAGAGCTATGCATGAGGGAGATACTCCTTAGCTTTAAACAAAATTTGGTACAATTTTGATATTGCAAATTTAAATAAAATCGGTTTTCGGGTCAGCACCGAAGTACTGACTACTGGGTTGGTGAATACCCTCGGGGACTTACAGTCCACCAGCAGAGGCATCGGCCCAGTGGTAATAAATATCATAATACCGAAGTTACTGTTAATAACGATTTTCATTTGTATTTATTGTGATTTATATAGAGACTACTGGTACATAAAATATAACAACTTATCTGTCCTTGATAAACTGGAGTTCTCTATGTATCGTGTGCGTTTTTGTCACATGTACATTCACTCCATATCCATTCATTTTTCCTATTAGTTTTCATTTAAACCAAGTATGAACTCGGAGGATCTTTATGATGAAAAAGTGAAAATGGCAATATGTCAGACTTTACAACAATTGCACTTGAATTTGGACGACCTTGACTGAATGTGTGTACCACAGATCCTAGTCATGTTACCTCTATCTAGGGACGCACATTTGACTCTGAGGGGTTGGCAATGTCTTCCTGGCAAAAAATGTTTATTTTCGAATTTGGCGGATTAGAAAATTAATTTTTTACATTATTTATTTACACTTATACCCAGGTTAGATAATTCTTAATTTAAAAACTGGTACTCCTCCAGAATCAAATGGTCGTCGCATAACAATTGGTGTGACTAGGTCAAAACAGAATAATCCAGTCGTTATATACAATGTATTACCAATGTATTTGTATTTACAATATATATTGTAATAAATACAAATGTATTGTAAGTATTTATTACAATATATATTGTAAATATTTATAACAATATATATTGTAATAAATATTTACAATATATTTGTAAATTTTGTTGAAACTAAGGAGTATCTCCCTCATGCAAAGCTCTGTCCTTAGCTGATTTTGGCTTTACATTTAGATCATATTGGGTATTTGTTCTTTATCAGTTTTTAAACATCTGTGAGATTATGGTCTTCCAAACGATTAGATTTTATCTGCACTGAAGAGACATAAGTTGTCGAAATGCGCATATGCAGAAAGTAAATTTACAGTAATTTCGGTATTTAGTTATACAAATATATGTGTGATAACTGCAGTATACTTAGATAATGATGCATTTTGATAAGATTAAGACATTGGCCATTTTATTGAAATGATAAAAATGTAATGAATTCACATTAGTGTCGTTTTTACGGAGCACCTGATGTCACACTTTTTCCAGAGTTCACTGTTAATGCTTTAGGTTTTATTGTTGTGTTTGTAATGTTTGCGATTTGTGGTTGTGTAGCGTCTTTGGTCTTCCTTCTTCTGGTTGTCTTTACTTTGCCTAGTGTCTGGACTTTGATCTTTGTAATTTTATTCTTTGTTCCTTCGGTATTTTACTGCGTTCTTTCCTTTCCTACGATTAGTACCTTCTCAAAAGCCGTATCGTATCGAGTAGATGACCTGGAGTTATCACGGAATGTCCAAACGTTTGACAAGTAATATCCTATTCACAAGAAATAACTCTTAATAAACGAGGATTGCGTTACAATTTCTGTTTAAATTAACACGCACCAGTTCAAAAATATAACATTGAGATGTCAGAAAAACTACCGAAGTAGGTCGCTGATAATTTCTGCAGAGCCATTCTTCAGAGCCATCAATTTTTAGCTCATAGTGAGCTTTTGACATCACTCAGTGTCTGCCGTCAATCATAACTTTTTCATTCAAAGATCTCTTCTGAAACCACTGGACTAGTTGGAATAGTCCTTGGATGGTCCCCTTAAAAATAGCGGGTATCAGGTTTATAATTTGGCACTATGGAAAACACATTTAAAGATCTTCTCAGAAACTACTAGTCAAGTCAGAACAAAATTTGTCACAATTGTTCTTAGATGGTCTTTCGAAATTAGTATTCGGCAGGTCTATACCTTATTAAAGATGGGAACATAGTTCAATATTGGACCTTATGGAAAACACATTCAAAGATCGTCTTCCCCCGATATCAGGCCAATTAGAACCACACTTAGTCACAGTGATCCGTAGATAATCCAAAAGGATGTCCATTAATTCCACACCTTACATAAGATGGCCACGAGCGGCCAAATAATCCACATTGGACCTTATGGACTATTTTCATTAAAAGATCATCTCAGAATCTAATAATTCCAATTCAAAGAACCAAACATAATCACAATGGTCTTCTGGTGGCCCTGTCCAAACAAACGTATCAGCCATGTCCGTACTTCATCCAATATGGCGGCCAGAGTAGAAAATGGTCCTAAACTACATCCAACTCGAATAATTTTGTGATTAAACATTCTAATCCAATTGGAATCATACTAACCATATCCTTTCGTAAAATAAATCACAAAAGTTCCTGTATCCAATCCAAGGTGGCCACCAGTTGAGAACACTGTTAAACATTGTTCCCTATAGAAATATCATTTATATATCTATGTCTGTGACGGTTTAGATTGATCCTAATGTACAAATAATAAATGGACAGATGAAGCAAAGCTCTGTATTTCCCGAAGATTTGTTGGCTTGAGTATCTTGATAACATTTCAAGATTGGAATTTAAAAGTAAATAAATTTATACTCAGTGGATTAACAGTTGTTATATTGCAACAGGGATATTTTAGGTGTCAGAATTATTTGAATTAAGAACAGTCTGAAAATGCGTTTCATCGCATCGCTACAAAACACAATATTAACAATATGTTTATTGGGTATAAGTACACTGAAACAAAATAATCACATTGTCCTTATAGTCCTGTCAGTTTCCACAAAAAGAGACAAATTTTCTACTAAGAATATCAATTTTGTGTCATCTTATCCGGAGCAAAAGTTTGAAACCACGTATTAGATTAAAACCGAGCTAGCAAAATGTGCCACTGAACCACACACTACCATTCTAAAGTAGCAAAGCATCCGAAAAACGCACTCCTGAAATTTAGTAGTTGACAACTGATTCTATATTTCAGAGGGAAATTGTTCAGTTCTAATGATGAAACAAAAAATTGGTTTAATAGTGTTTTACATGTATTTCCGAAAAAAAAAACTGTTCACTGAAGGCTTATGCTATTTGCACATGATTTCATGGCACTTGAATAGATTAAGCCTTTTATGCTAGAACGCGTATATACATTATCAGAGATGAGACACATATCTTGCAAGTGCTCTATATACCGATGTAGCCGCTCTTTCCAAAAAAACAAAAACAAAAACAAAACCAAAAACAAAAACAAAACAAAAACAAAAACCAAAAGAAAAAAAAAATAAATAAATAAAAATAAAACAAGGAACAAAAGAAAAACATCAAAATATCGAAATATAACAATAAAATACAATCAAAGCAATAAGTCTTCAAAAAATGTGGAAAGTTGTGTAAATTTTTAAAGTTGTACACCTGTCAACCCGTCGGTTTATAAAAGTTGAAGTGTAGTGTTGTCGACCTCTTTTATATGAAGTTATAGCTGAACCAGTTTACCCAATATCAATCCACTCTTTATCAATTCAATTTTTACAATGATAAAACAAGTACATTGGACCTTCGTAAAATTGGAGTTCTTGTCAACTTTTGCCTATATTGTTCACCGAAGTATAATATTTACCAAAAAAAAAATGTATCCAACAGCAGCCATCCCCCCCCACCCCCCGGGAACTAGCGTTGCACTAGTAAATAATAACTTTAGTTGATCCATGACGGTATAATCTACTAAGGTATCACTTAGCCAATACATCCAGATTTGGTAGAGGGTTTATACTGAACCAATTTAACTCAAATATCATCTATACATTTAACAGATTCTCCTTATTGTTTTTAGTTTCAAGTAAAAGTAATATGATCATTCTATCCGAAAGAGATATACATCATTAGGTCTTTGCCTGTACCAACTTTAAAGAGGAGCGTATTCCATTTTAAATCAAAATCCAAATGAACAGTATATTTACTATATTAAGTATATGTATTTTCGATGAAAGACTGCTTGAATCGAGGCAGTTTAACATTTAATGAATTAAGATCGATTTTTGAACAACACAAAATTTAAAACAAAGTAAATAAAAATCAAATTTTCAATGTGAATATGACAATTAACGCTTCTAACTCAAAACACTTCTCTGCTGGTTGATTACATTTTGTTTTAATTTTTCTAGTTCATGCTCTTTCTGCACCATTTATTTTTTGTTACTTCTGCTTTGAGTATCTATTGATTATTAAATTAATTGTAATATATAAAAGAAAGTTGTAAAGTTCGAATTATTTTTTTTCAAATCCAGTTGTTTGACAATAAATGTTTTTAAAATGATTAGCTTAAAAGACAGAAAAACACGGGCCATTGTGTAATAACGTCTACCATGTTGTGTTATTAATAGTACATGTATCACCAAACAGTCTAAGGATGATAATTTTGACAATCTGGTTTGATTCTTTACAGCCTTATTAGGTATTAATTTTGTCGTATGTTATAGATAGATATCTATTATACAAAGTATCCAGCGGAGTTCAAAAGCACAAAACAAAGACAATAAATATGTAAGTCATTTCTTTCTGATCTGTGGACAGGGAAATATGTCTATGCACAAGCTAAGGAGACTACATGCTTATGGCTAGATGAAATTATTTCGATGTCGAACTAAATGTGAAGTTACAAACCTACATAAATATTAATAATGACTTGATATCTATAATATTCACTGGAGATGTTAAGTTTTACTGTTCCATTGAAAATTCGTTGTATGTTCTTGTACGGACGTCAAATTTGCAATTGTATCTAGAAATTTAAAAGAAAATTATTCGTATCAAATAATGGATGTTAAGAAAACAAGCAAAGTGCCAAAGTGAGTTAACTTTTCAAATTTCCCCGTGCATTTCATGTAAAAACGGTCCCTGTGTGAAACATTCTGTAGAACTCATTTCTTATCCGATTTCCATGAAATTTTCACTTTTAAAGGGAGTTTTATATACAGGTTAAGCTCACAATTTTATACTCTTGCTTCTTGTCACAATTAACAAACTGAAATTTCTTACGTCACAATTTACTAAGGATATATAGTAAATTTTGACTTTGAAAATTTTGGTTTGTGTTTAAATCGTCATACAACGGAATTTACAAATAATAAAATATTAAAATTATTAGAATAAACTGTATATCAAACACTATTTTACAGTGAAAATTTCACGAAAATCGGATTAGAAATGGCTTCTAGAGAATGTTTTAGACAGGTACGATTTTTACATAAAATGCACAGGGAAATTTCAAAAGTTGACTCACTTTTGGCACTAGGCTGTGTGTATGTGGAATTGTACATCGCTAGCCGAATTCCTGCATATATGGCACTTCAGTGTCAATGTTATTTCTCAGTTTACTGAAATAAAATATATTATTAAAATTGTAAAAATGAAAGCTAGACCCACCATTCACAGACTGCATACAATATTATCATGTCTATATCTATACACAACTTACCAAATATATTTCCTACCCTCAGTAAAGATATCTATCTATTTCTACATATATTTCCTACCCTTAGTAAAGTAATCAATTTGACATATACTTCCTACCCTAGCTAAAGTAATCAATTTGACATATATTTCCTACCTTAGCTAAAGTAATCAATTTGACGTATATTTCCTACCATCAGTAAAGTAATCAATTTGACATTTATTTCCTACCTTCAGTAGAGTAATGAATTTGACATTTATTTCCTACCCTAGGTAAAGTAATCAATTTGACTTACATTTCTTAACCTAGGTAAAGTAATAAATTTGACATTTATTTCCTACCCTAGCTAAAGTAATCAATCTGACATAAAAAGTTATCTATTTCTGCAGAAATTCCCTACCCCCAGTAAAGTTGATAATTTCACATTACATTTCTTATCCTTAGTAAAGTTATTAATTTCCACATATATTTCCTACCCTTAGTACATTTATTTATTTCTGGATATATTTCTGAACCTTACTAAATATATTCATTTCCATATATTTTCATGGCTTAGGAGATATTTATGTCCTAAAACCTTTACTACATGTTCCAAATGTTTTGCTAGTCAATTATTTGGTAGCCTCGGTACACAAAGATATGACAAAGCTTCATTTTTATACTGCTTTATAAATTCTTATCTTTCTGAAAACTTTACGGTTATCATTAACGTACACAAAGACATACAATTACATATGTTTTAAATAGGCCTATATTTACTTGGTAAACCGCGGTCTCTGAAAACTGCGCTGAGGTTTGTTAAGTATGACACATTTTAACATTTTCTTAACGGAAAGCAAAGATAAATGTATGTAAAGATTTGTAAATGTTATGCAAATTTTGCATATATTTGTATAACAATTGAATACGTCTGTAAATTAAAGATGTTATCTAGTGAGTGCAGTATTTCCCTTTTTTACATTATGATTCTTGATTTAAAGAAAAATAAAATATCTGTGTGGCAAAGGAGTAAGATGTATGTCTCTAGTCTTCTTATATTGATGTGCTTTGTAACGAGTGTATGATTATGCTTAATTCTCTTTTTATTAAATATATTTACATATTGTATTTCATCTCCTTATTCGAACTGATAGTAAAGTAAGTGAGAACCGAACCGTCATTTAAAAGAACGAACAATCCATGGACAATGGCAACATCGGACACACTAAGAAACAAAGACACCACTTAAGTACGGGACCAAAAAAAATGAAGACACACATACAGATGAACAACACGGACACAATAAAAACCATGGGTGAGATCAGGTGTACCGGTAGAGTAAGCATCTCCTGCTTCTTATAAGACACCCGCCGTGCTGAACATGTCAAATCCGGTAGTAAAGTCAAATCCGATAGAGGAAAAACAAACTTTAGTTGCAGAGGAAAATATTTGTTGTCATCTGGGATGTCGACCATAAAACTTCTGTAGTGATGACTTTATTTTTTTTGGTAACGTACCATTGCTTAAGTAGTCTTATTGTATGCAACTGCGCTCTATCAAGGAAGTCACTGTAACGACCACAAGCCCTTGAGTAGCGAATGAGTTGTGAGATGTAAACTCCATATGCTGGTGCTTTTGGAATTTTGCTACAAAGAAAAGGGAAGTTGACTATTGGAAGATTGAAGTCATCACGTTTCTCATACAGGATAGTTTGTAATGTAACTCTGTTGTCAATTTCAAGATGGCGGTCAATGAACGAAGCCGATGGGGAAGTATCTGTAGTATCCTTAATTACAATTTATCCTTAATTCGGAGCTGGGCCCTGGGTAATTTTACAAGCAATTAGACAAAATAAGCCCTTATTTTACATATAATTATTAACTATCAAATATAAACACAATAACAGAGCACTTAATATTGCTAAAAATGCTGTACAGATTTACCAAGGATTTAAACATCCTTCTTTTGTCAAAGCACGCGTTTGCTTTTTCATCTTGCAGCAATAATCATGCAATGAATTTATAATCGGGAAAGCTATTAGAAGAGTATATGTTAGTATAAATCCTCATTGCTTTAGAATTTTTACGAACATTTTGCAATTCGGTTTAAAATTACTAACAAACTTATAATTTGTTGAATTGCTTTATGAAAAATGTTCATTAAACCACGATTCTAGGAAACCAACCATTTATGCAGTAAAAAACAAAACCTTAGCAATAAGAAAGGTCAAATCTTAAAAGAACAAACAATAGCAAGGAAAAAAAAAGCAGTTAACCCCCCCCCCCCNAAACAAAAACAAAAACAAAAAACAAAAAAACCAAAACAAAAACAAAATAAAAAAACAGAAAAAAAACAAAACAAACAAAAACGAAACAAAAGACAAAAACGCAAAAGCAAAATAACGAACTCAACAAAAGAAGACAAAACAGAAATACAAGCAAACACAATAGAATTGCAATCGAAATTCGAGTATATAAAATAAAACAAGTCAACATTTGAAATATGAATAATGTCATCAAATCGATAAAACAGGGAGTAATAAAAAAAATTACAGAACGAAATTGTCAAGAGTTCATGAGGTAAAAAGACTAAACAGGTAATAACCACAATAAAAAAATGTCCACCGGAATGGTTCAGACTTTATACGGGCCTTTCACAAGAAATGGTAGGTTAAACCAGTTTTATCGTACGCAAAACCAACGGTAGTCTCTGATAGAAACTCAACATAATTGCTGACGTCAGGTCGCAAGACACTAAAGAATGGGTTACAATAAGAACTGATTTGACAAAAAATAAATTTTGTAGAAACATAATTTCTTTGATACATTTGAACACTAGAACATTTACAGTTCTTGACCGTATGTGAAGTTTAAAAAAAAAACCAAAACATTCCGCCATTATATTGAAATAAGCTCATTTATGATAGCCCTCTTCATGACAATTAACATTGAGCCTATGTAAGATCAATCGAGATGGGATATATTCGAACGGAGTTTTAACCCTGCCTGCATTCGGAACCAAGCTAATAATTATAAATGAGATTACTTATTTAATAAGTATTGTGCATGCTAAATAACAAGCTGGTTCCGCGCGCAAGGCATCTAAAAAATTGAAAAAAATGTATTTTTAAAGTGAAAATTCAGTGTAATTATGCTATGCTTTTATGTGATCTGCCTTGTTTATCAAAGTTTTATTGATTCACATATGCAATTATATCTTTATACATATCAACATTCTCAGTAAATGTGGTTTTGCTAGTATTTTAGACCTTGAAAGATTTTACGAAAGGACATGGAGTAAATGAACATGAGACTATAACACATAATAATGTAAACTCCAACTTCAATAATCTAAATGAGCTGTATGGCCATTTCGGAAATGTATTCCTCATCAGAAGCACTAGAACCTAAACAAGGGAAATCCATAATTTGTCAAGAGCGTTTTTTTCTAACCTGGCGAATTGCCAAATAGGCTGAACACGATCAAGTTTAGTAAGTAGGTGCTATATTTCATTATTTTTTTCTTGTTGAAGTTTCCCGATATAAAGTGTGTTTTTATTTATTTGAAATAATGAAAATTAGCCGTGTATTAAAATTAATTGCTTTTAAGAATCATCTTTGCACATGAAAAAGAAAATCCAAAGAAATTTTATCACCTTTTTGCAATTTCCTTGTATTTTTAACTTCTATATCTTCGATTTTGTTACTACCCTTTGGCAGAATTCGTCTAATAAAAAGGGTATCCTTCTTAATATGTTAGAGGAGCGGGTTCCCTTCCCGATATGTTACAGGAGCAGGTTCGCTTCCCGACATGTTACAGGAGGGCCTATTGCTGTTCTATTCAAGTGAGACTTGGGCAGAGATGCTGTTAAATAAAGGAATATAAGAATCACCTGCCGGAGTCATAATATAACAGATACATGTATCTTTAGTTTTAATGACTAAATACCGAAGTTACTGTAAATTTGAATTCTGCATATGCGCATTTCAACAACTTATGTCTCTTCAGTGCAGATAAATGTTTGGAAGACCATAAACTCAAAGATGTTTAAAAACTGATAGAGAACAAATTACCAATGTGATCTAAATGTAAAGCCGAAATCAGCTAAGGACAGAGCTTTGCATAAGGGAGATACTCCTTAGTTTTCAACAAAATTAACAAAAATTTAGATATTGTAAGGTTCCAAATAGAATCGGCTTTCGGGTCAGCCCCAAAGTACTTACTACTGGGCTGGTGAATACCCTCGGGGACTAACAGTCCACCAGCAGTGGCATCGACCTAGTGGTAACAAATGACTAAATACCGAAGTTGCTCTAAATTTGAATTCTGCATATGCGCATTTCGACAACTTATCCTTTAAAGGACTTTGTTTACTTCTCAGTTGTTCTGCTAAGCTTCATATTAGGTAGGATTGCTCTCAGAATGAAAATATAATGATCTTCCATACCCGGTAATATGTTTGAATTGATTGCAGCAAAATTCAAAACTTGTTCTGCGATAAGTATGTATTTATGTTAGAAAAGGGATTCCATAATTGTTCAAAGTTGATTCTTTTCTTGGAATGAAACTACAATGAGTGGCTTCTTCTTTGAAAAAAGAATAAAAAAAACTAAGAGATCTAATAAGATAAATACCTTTCATGGAGCTGGTATGTGTACAGGAGGAACAATACACTTAGGGCTTACTATCAAGCCATGCTAAAAACTGAGAAATGAATGTGATTAAGGCTGTATCTGCATAAATTGTATAATTTTTAATAAAATTTCCTAATATTAAGTACAAATATTCTTAATTATTCCAAATAAAACGCTTTATATTCATTTTGCAATAATCAATGCCTCAGTAATTGTATTCTTTGCCAAAAATTCAAAAATTAAAAATAAGTACTAAAACATATAAAGTCTAAGTCGACAAAACCAATATTTAGGCCCACTGTCGTGATATGTTGTTTCAAATTAATATTGATATATATATATATATATATATATGATGATATGTATTAGTAAATGAAAATTTGCCGGACAACCACAAATTCAAACTAATATCAAGAAAAGATCAGGAATTAGGATGGTAAAGTACTCCATTTAGCTCGAAAATTGAAATTTTGGTGTACAGTTTTCTCATAAAGGGTAGTTTTTTTTAAATTATCATTTCCCTTAAAAAAATTGATTACAAAACAAATGGTATCATCGATAGAATAGAACTATATGCACATTATTATAATATCAAAAAGATGTTCATTGTTGTTTTGGATCCGTGCAGATCTTTATTTTTTCCATACGCTATTTATTCTTTTTAAAAAAGTCCGAGTTAAATCACGTGATCACGTGACTTGCACATGCGCGATTTGAAATTTACAATGTACAATTTTAATCAACACATATTGTAAGTTACTTTGGAATATATTATATCAAAATTCAAGGTTGGCCGGAAAACAGCCTTATTGCAACCCATCTTTTCCATTCACTATGAACCAAAAGAAGTACTGCCTATACCAGTGACAGTCTTTTTCTAACTACCATTAGCTGGAAACATCGTATAAGCAATTGTGAAGACTAGTACTGTTATTGATTGGGAGAGTCCTCAATAGCAGTTTATGGACATAGCCATGACTGTGACTAACTGTCAGACACTGTAACGATACATGACAGTTAGTTACATTATTTACCTGTATTGTAAATAACTGTCCTGGCTCGTGATAGTACTTTTTATACCGTTAAAGACTGTCACAGTGATGGACTGTGCCTAATATTAACAGTAGTTATTTGGCCTATTATGAACTGTCATGTACTATTACAGGTAATGAAAGAGGTTAACATAATTTACATGTACCGACATGCACTGTCCTAAACTGTCACAGTCGATTTAGGCCATTCAATTGTATGGCTAAATGTACTGTTGTGTCACAGGTAGAACAAGAAGTTGTCATTATAGTGGATACCAATTTACTTTTATTCAAAGGATATGGCAAAATTGTAATTTTCAGTAATGTACTGATTTAGTAGAACCGCACAGTTTTCATGGGTAAAATATGTTCCCATGGCGTAGGAAAAATAAATAAGGCTTGCATGATACAGAGATGAGAATTTTGAAAAATACAATTGAGATTCAAGTCAAAAGACGATCTAAATCAAGAATTCCCTGCTTTTCAATCTTATAAAAAATAATAATAAAAAAGAAATAAAAAAATAAAAAATTAAGCGATCTTTCAATATTAGCATGAATGGAAATGTAAAATTTCACAATTTGTTACGGACTCGGCCATATGTTTATAGCTAATTTTATTGCGGGAAGGCAATATTTAAATCACTTATCAGTTTAAACTTTCTTAAACTTTCTCTTTTTTTTGTCGTGGTTATTTATCATACGTATAGATTATATTAAAAATAACTAAACGAAAAGATTTACCGGTACAAGGCTTCAAGAAAGTGTCCTACTTTTTTGACAGAGTAACATTTTTCAATCTTTCGAATGTAAGTGAACATCAACGCATTATGGATGTAATATTATGAACATGCCAGTGCAAATAAGGGGAACGTCTGAACACCGCACTGGACTCTAGAGTGTATAACACTGAATAGTGTCCGCTTTGAAACACTTTTCGCCTTTACAATTGTTACCTATGATGAAGTCCGAGGACAGAACAATACGCATGATGATCATGAAACATTGTCCTCTCGGCTTTTTCAATAAAACATATAATAGGAAGGACACATTTTCTCAGGACATTAGTTTGGCTTACAAGGTCACTCTGGACTTCAACAGTACACAGAAGACACATCCGTTTATTTATGAATAAACGAAACATATCATACGGTAAAAAAATGTCTCAATGGATTCGATTTTTATTTAAATTTCAAACTCTGTTTTACGTGCCGTTCAAAGTAGATCGGTCAAACGTGATAAGTTCAAATAACAGCTTCATTAACAGCTGGTCAGTATGTATATCATTTCTTATAATTACACAAATCATATCAAGTCAATATTTAACAATTCAAATCAAACTGCTTGATTTCATATTTAAAATGAAAGTATTTATTAAATACCGAATTTCTTAAACTACGGTTAATATGAAAAAGAATGGAAATGGGGTAAATGTCAAGGAGACAACATCCCACATCCAGGTTAAAACGACAAAAAACAAAACATCTAGGGGTAACCATATGGTATTCAAGACAGTGAGGAACCTCACACCATATAGTTAGCCCTAAATGGCCCCGAAAAGGTAAAAAAGTGAATAAATCAATGGAAACAAACCACATCCAATAACCCAAATATCAAGAAACTAAAATTTTAGTAGAAGACAAGGACAAGCCAATGACCAACATATTCCTGACTTGGGACAGGCGCAAAAATTGCGATAGGGTTAAACTCGTTTTCTTGAATCCAAACCCTCCCCCGTATGTGTGGTGAATGGCTAAAAATAAATACACAAAAAGACTCACAGTAAAAATCAAACTAGAAAAAAGTCCAACTTATCAAGACGAGTACCATTACAATGATGTACATAAAACATGAAGACAATACACACAGGTACTGTCCGGACAAATGCTCGCAGTTACTGACAGCTAGCTAAGGACATAATTTCCGTTGACTATGATATCAAGCCTTCTTACATATGAAATTTCAAATGAAATACTTCTAAATAGATTTGATATAACAACATCAGCAAATACGAAACAAGAACATGACATTGTGCAATGCCAAATACTGCCAATATGAAAAATTGTTTAAATTTAGTTATGGTGTAAAGCATTTAGGAGATGATCAATATTTTTGCCAACAAAAACCAGAAGTAAAGATTTAACAACATTGCTGTATTAATTTCCTTTATTTATAAGTTTGTTCAACGGATTAATAAGTTTGGAAGGACAATTATTGAATTTATGCGCTTTGTAAATGATATTTCCATAGAAGTTTGGATGTGAAATGCCCTGATGTATAAGAGCCCTGTATGTAGAACCAAATTTTCTTAATAAGTCAATGTATCTATAATAAAATTAAGAGAATGTTTTTATCAATTTATGAAATATAAACCCTTGATGCAGAAGTTTTTTAGTGAGACAAAGATTTCGGTCGTTGAAGTCAGAAACATTACTACATACTCGTGCATATCGAACAAGTTGTGAAATGTAGACCCCGTAAGAAGGGGTTACTGGAACATCGCCGTCGAGATGGGGGAAATTGACTATAGGGAATGAGAAATTATCCCTTTTATCATAAACCTAAGTGTTTAACTTTCCTTGATTTATTGATATATCAAGATCAAGAAAAGGAGTATAATCACTGCTGCTATTGGATGTATTTAAAGTAAGTTCTGCAGGATAAATTTCATCTGTAAATTTAGAAAATTCAGGATTATTTAAAGCCAAAATATCGTCCAAATATCTATATGTATTGTTAAATTTATCCACTTAATGCTGTTTAGAAGGGTCTTTTTGAATTTTTGCCATAAATTGTGACTCGTAGCAATAAAGAAATACAGAAATATTCATTCTTAAATAGGAATAAAAATGTCAGTTTCAAAACGATTTCTACAATCAGGTCTCATCCCAAAAAATAACTTATTTAATTCAATAATTTACGCATCTGAAAATAGAATTAAAACGATGTCTGATCCGAGGAATTCAAATATTGTAATGTGAATTCTTAAACAAAACTGAATTTTGCAAAATTCTCTAACTATGATGAATATTCATTCTTTGAAAATAAAGCAATCTAAAAACGGAATAAAAATGTTACTTTCAAAACACTTTCAACTAGGTCTCAACCCAAAAATTCACATATTTAGTTTAATGATATATGCATCTGAAAATAGAATTAACGTCTTAGTCGGAAAATTCATATAATGTAATGTTAATTCTTATACTAAGCATTCAAGTATTTCGGCAATATATGTCTTATCCGAAGAATTCGAATATTTCGATTCTAAACCTGAAAATTAAGTCTGACTTGCGTTAAATTTGACGCAAAATTTCAGAACTCCGCTGATATATCCACACTTATTTTTGCGAATAGTTAATATTTTCTTCTCGTAATTAATTTGTCTCTGTCCAGAAATAAATTTCTTAAACGTGTCAAAACATGGAAACAAAGTCTGGCAGTTGAATTTGAAACAAAATGTCCCTTCTCATAACCCGGGTGTGGGGGTTTGAGGGTTGGGACTGCATGGTATAGAGAATATGAACTGCTTGGTCAATATAAAACATAATATATTTCACAGCATAGACGTATATTGTTCACAGCAAGCTTGCAACTCAAAGACAGAAGTGAAATGACAAAAAACTTCCAGATTCACAAAGACAGTCGATGCTCAACCCATTACCTTTCAATCTACAAAGAGGATTCCCCACTTGCATGGGAATTTATTTCATTCAGCATACCAATTAAGCCAATGCGGTAAGTCTTCTCCAAAAATGTTAAACAAATCATTTCTTATGTACAGTATCATGATAAAATGAATTCAAATGCATTTTCATACTTTTAGATGAAAGATTCCTCTATCGAACTTGCCACTTGAATGCAATTTTGACTTGAATTTGTAGATTTTTGCTTCTAATTCGTTGTATAGGACATCGAGAACCAAACTAAACCGACTGCCATTTGGAAGGGAAAATGCACATACACTGACAACGAAAATTTGTTTTGGTTCAAGCTGTCCTTCGAGTAGTAATATCTTCAAAAACACTGTAAAATGGTTCATATTGACATAAAGTACTATTTACTGCCATGTTCGACTGCTAATATGTCAGAAAACATACAAGTGTGTTATTACAAAATCGGGTACTAAGAGGGGGGGGGGGGGGTTGTTAACGTGTTTTGGGAATTGTTAGCTGGTTGTTTTTTTGTGTGAAATAAATCAGTTTTTAACTGGTTTGGACCATTTAGTATTTACTGTTCTGTTGAATCTTATTAATAAAAACAGCGTTTGTTGTTATTAATAAAATTTGCGTTGCATGTTTGTAAATTTACTGTCCACTGTTTTAGTGAAAATTAAAGATTGTAAGCCTGTAAATGAACCCCTCTCGTGCCCCTTTTTAAATCTTGCAATTTCTAATTACCAAAGATCGTTATTATAACTAAAAAAGAATAGTACATTGTAATAAATCAAAACCAAACACATTCGAATATATAATTTTTCTGACTAAAACTAGATAAAATGATGATGCAAATTCTGGTGCAATATGTGCTTTTGTTGAAAAATTATTATCACCTTAACAAAACATTATTGATTTTATTACAGTAATAATTTCTTTATCGGGATCGCATCTATTGTTTAAACTATATTAATGTAGAAAGATCTTGTAATTATTGTGGTAGTTGGATATTTTAGGGCATATGTGCGATCTGTTTGAAAGTTTTATATTGTTAACTACTAATATCTCATTAAATCATTGATGCTACTTGCAATTAATCGTGCCTTTGTATGCATAATGGAAACGCTCATATGGAGATAACGTTTGATGACTGAGGGTTTCCGTAAAATTTGGTAATTAACACGGGCTGGAGCCCGGAATTAAATGACTGGAGCCCGGATGCCTTGTGTTGTAGCCCAGAGCGCCACGCTGGTTGGATCCAGGAACCCCTTTTATTCCCCGATAAAATTCACATAGGTTTAACAGAAGAATATTCATATTGTTTTAATTGAAAATATAGATTTAATGTAATTTTACAAGTACCCCGGCCGTTCTTCTAGTATATCTTCTAGTAACGTATTGCTTCTTTGTATAAAATGAATTGTATAAGGGGTTTCTATAGGAGTGAGAAATCGCTTGTTCGTTTGATGTGTATCTAAAGTGACCTCATGTCAACCGAAGCAGTATGTCAGGAATGGATCGGTGATCTTAAGTCTCGAAATATTATTAAACTGATGAATGTTTCATGCCTTTCAGATTACCTCTTTTTTAAGGCCTTCTGGTATTTCAAAATTATAGGTAAAAAACAAATGAATAATAATTAAAAGAGAAAAAAAAAAAGGATTTGCACCTCGCTGCACAAATATTTGAAAAAGAGTGTAAACAATTAAGTTCGTAGCCATCTGTTCGGCTTTCAATATTTTGCAGAGCGATATTGAGAAAATATGCATAAGCAATGGAGTACCTTTACATCATGGGCAACCACTGCCAGTGTAGCAGCGAATGCGTCAAGATATGCCGTAATTCAAATACAAATTATGAAAACAATGTATGTACAAACAACCACAATTTGCTACAGTAAAAGTCACTATTTGTTCAAGAAAATTAACTGTTTCAAACAAAGTTCATGCACAAAATCCATACAACGTATGAAACACACAAGGGAAGACAAATCTTTTGAACACAAATCATTACTAGAATCCCAAAGTAAATATCGCATTTTCTAACAAGACATGATAAGTCTTCTTCGTGGTACCCATTTCACATTGACGGTCCCATGATTTTGCAAACGGTAAAGATATAAGTCTTCTCCATTGTTCCCATAATACATATCAAATTAACAGTCGGCATGAATTCGCATACGGTATAGAACACCTTTAATTGAGAGGCAATTTTCACGTGCTAGAAATTGTAGTCTCGAGGCTTCAAATCCCGAAATATTAACCAATATTTTTAGTACCATTCCAGGCTGTTAGTGTTGAATAGGTCGTTAGACTTGATTTTGATTATAAATCTTCGTAAAGTTAAGATTACTTAGTATAGGAAAAATTCATCTTTTCAGATCGGTATTAGAAAATTTCCAATTAAGAAAAAATATGATTTGACGGAAGAATATCATAAGCATCGATTGGGGGAAAGGGGGGGGGGGGGGGGGGNGGTCACAAAGATTGGATCATTTAATTTGAGATGAATTTATTCATTAATGTTATAATTAATTTTTTGAAACTTACCCTAACATTTAGACTTCGGTACAGTCCTTGTATCAGTAGCCGTTACTTATTGACGGATTGTTGACTGATTGATGACGGATTTTTGACTGATTGATGACTGATTTTTCACTGATCGATGACGGATCCATGAATAACGGATGTGTACGTATTTTACGGATGTAAACGTATTTTACCGATGTAAACGTATTTTACTCATCGTATCCGTCAATTACGTGTTGTATCAATCAGTAAATCACGTATGACGGATACGTAAATATTTGGAATTTTAAGGCAAAACGAATAAACATAATATTATTCCCGTGTGTTTCCCGGTTGTTAGATACAGCTTTTCGAATATATAGAAACAGTTTGATTAAATTACGAATGCTGTATTTTGTTTCAATTTAAATCGTTTACATTTATTTGTGAATGAGAACTGTGTATCTAAACTGCATAATACAAATTCTGCGTTTTAGACTCAATCTTTGAAAATGACCAAAACAATATTTTTTTGCAAATTTTATTCATCATATTCCTTCAAAGGAGATTTATATTTTGCATTACATGATTTTAATGAATTTTGACATATTTAAGTCTTGAAAAGTTAGGTTTTTAGTGTGCGGTTTAAACTCTGTCTATAAAAATGACCAAAACAACAATTGTTTTCATGATATCCATTCGAAGGAGTTTTATCTTTTGCGAAATGAATTTTAACATATTTAGGGCTTGAAATGTTAGATTTTTAGTCTGCAGTTTAAAATCTGTCTATAAACATGACCAACACTATTTTAATTTTTTTGAAAATTTTATTCATAATATCTATTCGAAGGAGTTTTATCTTTTGCCAAACACAATTTCAACAAATTTCAGCATATTGAAGTTTGAAAAGTTAGATTTTAGTGTGCGGTTTAAACTCTGTCTATAAAAATAACCAAAACAATTCAAATGTTTTGAAAATTTTATTCATCATATCCTTTCGAAGGAGTTTTATCTTTTGCGAAACACAATTATAATGAATTTTAACATAATTAGGGCTTGAAAAGTTAGATTTTTAGAGTGCAGTTTAAACTCTGTCTATAAAAATGACCAAAACAATTTAAATATTTTGAAAATTTTATTCATCATATCCTTTCGAAGGAGTTTTATCTATTGCGAAGCACACCTCTAATGAATTTTAACATATTTAAGGCTTGAAAAGTTAGATTTTTAGATTGCTGTTTAAACGCTGTCTATTTAAAAATGACCAAAACAATTTAAATATTTTGAAAATTTTATTCATCATATCCTTTCGAAGGAGTTTTATCTTTTGCGAAACACAATTTTAATGAATTTTAACATATTTAAGGCTTGAAAAGTTAGATTTTTAGAGTGCAGTTTAAACTCTGTCTATGAAAATGACCAAAACAATTTAAATACTTTGAAAATGTTATTCATCATATCCTTTTGAAGGGGTTTTATCTTTTGCGAAACACAATTTTAATGAATTTTAACATAATTAGGGCTTGAAAAGTTAGATTTTTAGAGTGCGGTTTAAACTCTGTCTATAAAAATGACCAAAACAATTTAAATATTTTGAAAATTTTATTCATCATAACCTTTCGAAGGAGTTTTATCTATTGCGAAGCACACCTTTAATGAATTTTAACATATTTAAGGCTTGAAAAGTTAGATTTTTAGATTGCAGTTTACACGCTGTCTATTTAAAAATGACCAAAACAATTTAAATATTTTTAAAATTTTATTCATCATATCCTTTCGAAGGAGTTTTATCTTTTGCGAAACACAATTTTAATGAATTTTAACATATTTAAGGCTTGAAAAGTTAGATTTTTAGAGTGCGGTTTAAACTCTGTCTATGAAAATGACCAAAACAATTTAAATATTTTGAAAATGTTATTCATCATATCCTTTTGAAGGGGTTTTATCTTTTGCGAAACACAATTTTAATGAATTTTGACATAATTAGGGCTTGAAAAGTTAGATTTTTAGAGTGCGGTTTAAACTCTGTCTATGAAAATGACCAAAACAATTTAAATATTTTGAAATGTTATTCATCATATCCTTTTGAAGGGGTTTTATCTTTTGTGAAACACAATTTCAACAAATTTCAGCTTATTTAAGTTTGAAAAGTAAGATTTTCAGTCTGCTGTTTAAACTCAGTCTGTAGAAATGACCATAACAATTTAATTATTTTGAAAATTTTATTCATCATATCCTTTTGAAGGACTTTTATCTTTTGTGAAACACAGTTTCAACAAATTTCAGCATATTTAAGTTTGAAAAGTAAGATTTTCAGTCTGCTGTTTAAACTCAGTCTGTAGAAAAGACCAAAACAATTTTAATATTTTGAAAATTCTATTCATCATATCCTTTTGAAGGAGTTTTATATTTTGCGAAGCACAATTTTAATGAATTTAAGCATTCTTTTAGGTTGAAAGATCAGATTTTTGGTGTGTGGTTTAAACTCAATCTTTAAAAATAACCAAAACAATTCAGTTTTTTTGAAAATGTTACTTCATGCAATCCTTTCGCAGGAGTTTTTTACTTTGCGAATCACAATTTTAATAAATTTTAGCATGTTTAAGGGTTGAAAAGTTAGATGCATAGTCTGCGGTTTCAACTAAGTCTATTAAAAATTGCCAAAAGAATTAATTTTTTTTGAAAATTTCATTCATTATATCCTTTCAAAGGAGTTTTTTATTTTGCGAAACACAATTTTAATGAATTTTAGCATACTTAAGGGTTGAAAAGTCAGATTTTTAGTGTGCAGTTTAAACTCTGTCTATAAATATGACCAAAACAATTTAAATATTTTGAAAATTTTATTCATAATATCCTTTCGAAGGAGTTTTATCTTTTGCGAAACACATCTTTAATGAATTTTAAAATATTGAAGGCTTGAAAAGTTAGATTTTTAGAGTGCGGTTTAAACTCTGTCTATATAAATGACCAAAACAATTTAAATATTTTGAAAATTTTATTCATCATATCCTTTCAAAGGAGTTTTATCTTTTGGGAAACACATCCTTAATGTATTTTAACATATTTAAGGCTTGAAAAGTTAGATTTTTAGAGTGTTGTTTAAACTCTGTCTATAAAAATGACCCAAACAATTTAAATATTTTGAAAATTGTATTCATCATATCCTTTCGAAGGAGTTTATCTTTTGCGAAACACAAATTCAACAAATTTCAGCATATTTAAGTTTGAAAAGTAAGATTTTCAGTCTGCTGTTTAAACTCAGTCTGTAGAAATGACCAAAACAATTTAATTATTTTGAAAATTCTATTCATGAGATCCTTTTGAAGGAGTTTTATATTTTGCGAAGCACAATTTTAATGAATTTAAGCATTCTTTTAGGTTGAAAGATCAGATTTTCGGTGTGAATTAAAACTCAATCTTTAAAAATGACCAAAACAATTCAGTTTTTTTTGAAAATTTTGCTTCATACAATCCTTTCGCAGAAGTTATTTATTTTGCGAATCACAATTTTAATAAATTTTAGCATATTTAAGGGTTGAAAAGTTAGATGCATATTCTGCGGTTTAAACTCAGTCTATAAGAATTGCCAAAACAATTTTAATTTTTTGAAAATTTTATTCATCATATCATTTAGAAGGAGTTTTTTTATTTTGCAAAACACAATTTTAATGAATTTTAGAATACTTAAGGGTTGAGAAGTCAGATTTTTAGTGTGCAGTTTAAACTCTGTCTATCAAAATTACCAAAACAATTGAAATTTTTGGAAAATTTTATTCATAACATCCTTTCGAAGGAGTTTTATCTTTTGCGAAACACACCTTTAATGAATTTTAACATATTTAAGGCTTGAAAAGTTAGATTTTTAGAGTGCGGTTTAACCTCTGTCTATAAAAATGACCAAAACAATTTAAATATTTTGATAATTTTATTCATCATATCCTTTCGAAGGAGTTTTATCTTTTGCGAAACACAATTTTAATGAATTTTAACATATTTAAGGCTGGAAAAGTTAGATTTTTAGAGTGCGGTTTAAACTCTGTCTATAAAAATGACTAATACAATTTAAATATTTTGAAAATTTTATTCATCATATCCTTTCGAGGGAGTTTTATCTTTTGCGAAACACATTTTTAATGAATTTTGACATAATTAGGGCTTGAAATGTTAGATTTTTAGTCTCCAGTTTAAACTCTGTCTATAAACATTACCAAAACTATTTAATTTTTTTGAAAATTATACTCATCATATCCTTCCGAAGGAGTTTTATCTTTTCCGATACACAATTTCAACAAATTTCAGCATATTGAAGTTTGAAAAGTTAGATTTAAGTGTGCGGTTTAAACTCTGTCTATAAAAATGACCAAAACAATTTAAATATTTTTAAAATTTTATTCATCATATCCTTTTGATGGAGTTTTATCTTTTGCGAAACTCAATTTTAATGAATTTTAGCATATTTAAGGCTTGAAAAGATAGATTTTTAGTGTGCGGTTTAAACTCTGTCTATAAAAATGACCAAAACAATTTAATTTTTTTGAAAATTTTATTCATCATATTCCTTTCGAAGATTTTTTTTATTTCATGAATCCAGGGACTATACATTACAATGTAATGTATAGTCCCTGATGAGTCACGATTTAAATAAATTTTAGCATATTTAGTGTTTGAAAAGAAGGATTTCCCAGTCTTTCGTGTATGAATGCATCAAATCATTTGTTTTGTTTTGTTTGTTTGTTTTTTTTTTTTTGTCATTCAATTTTTGTTTCGCTCTTATTTGCATTCCTGTTATTGTCTAACAATTAACGTTTAACAAGTTGTATAAATTATTTTAATATTTTTTTTTATCAAATTAAATTTGTCTTTTTTTCGACGATTGGTCAAATGAGATGTGCTTCCAAACTTTAATGCTTTCGAACAAACTGTATTATATACTGTGCATTTCCTACGTACAAGCAGACACATCAAGTAAATTTAATATTAACCTTAACGTACGGATTAAGTATACCCAGAGTGTTTTAATAATTTTTTTTATATATTTCAATTCTAAATTCATTTTTGTGATGAAACGAAATTATCATTTCGCAAAATGTATTAACTTGAAAGATGATGTAAGGCTATCAATCAGTCATTTAGGGATAGGACAAATCAATCATCCGTCAGTCACGTAATTTACGTATTGTATCCGTCAAATACGGTAATTAATTTTCCTATCCGTCAGACTTTGACGGATTGTTGACTGATCGATCAATGATCGATGACTGATCGTTGACGGCTGACGGATCGCTTAATGATCGTTCTTTTAGTAACGGCTACTGAAGCAAGAACTGTATTTGTTGTTTATTAAATTAATGTCATTTTTTTAAATTGTGGTCCGAATTTCGAGATAAAAGTCTGTGATTAATATGAAATTAAGACTAAAGTCAAAATTTTGGGATGAAATTGTACAAAATCTAGCAAACCAATTCATAAGATTCATTACTTTTGGAATAGACTGAAACTCTGTTATCTGCATATTGCGTACAATTTACAAGCATGTGCCTGCAGGCGAGTTACCCAGTTATAGTCGACACCGTACTATCTTATAATTTCCCGGGGTTCACCGATATTCATCGATATTCAAAACTAAATAAAAATACAGATATTTTGAGCTGGAAAGAACAAGATTATCATTTTCAATACCTGTGAATACAATTCATATACATGTTTTATTGTTGCTTCCATTTCACTTCTAACAGCTAATTATTTATATTTATATAGACACTGTAAATTCGAATTTTTCAAATTTCTTTGTTTGATTTTTAATTGTAATAATTATGAAATATTTTTATTAAAAACACGGGTCCAATCACCCTGCATTTGACCATATATAGGCTGTTTTAGGGGAGACTCTAGCCGCAAATCTGATGGTAGCGATACACACGTTTTAACTTTTGCAACAAAATTACAAAACGTCCTTCCAAGAATTAAATGGGAAATAGTCGCAATATCATGTTGATGCACAGTATTTTCAAATATTCGGACACATTAATAAAATTACCAGGATAGCATATTTCTTGTTTATTTGTTCTAGCAATTTTAAAAAATAACACAAAGTTGAACTGCAATATAATTTAGATTCTTTGTGACCAGTCACGGTAGACCCTCCTTCGATTCTAATGATTTTCGTCTGTTAATCTCTGCAATTTTACTGTCTACGTTGGAATTGAATTTTCATTTGTGTTGATAAAACCAATAAATGATTGGTAACCTATCCAAAAAAACACAATAAAATCCATAAAAATTAAGGTCAAGGTCGAATTCTTGATTTTTGACGTTTTTCACTTTGACGTCATGACTTCAACCGTTTTCCGGGATGTTTTGTATTCGATGAATTTCGGAAAACTCAGTGATGATTTCTCAACAAATTGAAGTATCTTTTCTCTTATTTTAAGGTCACACTGCAACAATTATTCCATGTGGTCAAAGCTGCCAGATCTTATTCAGTAAATGAGAGCCTCGTTTTCGACAATTTGTTGAAGTATCGACTATTTCAAAATGGCAAATTGTAATCATTCAATGTGTCAATATTATTCTTGTTTGACAAAAATGTCCTTTCGACTTTCGAATCGATTATTGCCAAATATGATAACGAATGAAACAGAACAAAAAACAACGCTTTTTATTACAATTTAATTCCACAAAAACCCAAGTGGACGTTTCTTTCGTTGAGAGTATAATTTGAAATCACGGATGTTTTGTGTTGCTTAATTTGTTTCTTTCAAAAAGAGGTAAATTTTGTACATTTGCTCAAAACACTATTGACAAATATTTTCACTGATTTTACCAGAGTCAGTCGTTTTTGCACTTAGAATGTCTGAGAAGAGTTTAGAATGACTGTGATGAGTTAATTCAACGCAGATCAGTCTTTTTCAACAATAGATTTGACTGAAAATGACTGATCATCTGATCAGATTTGGACAAACTTATTTCAGTCGATCTCAGCCTTTACCTGAGTTGTAAAAGACTGACCAGTGCTGAGTCCACTTTGGTCAGTCATTTCCAACGCTACCTGTGTCGTAAAAGACTGATCCGTGTTGAAAATGACTGACAAGCTTTGACTTAAAATCGGACAGACATTTTCAATGCGGGTAAGTCTTTTCCAACACAGAAAGTGTTGACAACGACTGATCAGTGTTGATTGAACTTTGAACAGTCATTCTATACAGATATCAATCTTTTACAACACAGCTAGCGCTTAGAATGACTGATCAGCGTGGCCAGACTTTTACAACACGGACAAGTCACTTAAAACAAAAGTAAAGATTTTTATTTATTTAGTCAATTCATTTATGTTTTTATGTATTTATTTTATTTATATCTTATATCTTAACTATTTATCTAACACTGATTGTTAATTTTTATTTATTTTCATTTCTATTTTTTTTTTTCATTTAATTTCATTTATATGTTTTATTATTTATTTCTTCATAGTTAAATAATATTATAATGACTGTTCACATTCCTGACCTTATCTGTTTATTCGTTCATGTATCTGTTTTTCCTTGTTTTTGCAAAAATGTAAGGACAAACTAAAACTGAATAGATGTTTATACTTATAACCTCTCCAGACGTTACCTACGACCTGGAATGATTTTGAGAGTATCGCGAACAATTTCAAATGATGTGTTAATGTTTTTAGTAGACCCGCTCTTTGTCACGTTTCTTCAGAATAAAGAATAATTAGATTTTTGTTTTCTTTACTTTAATTTCCGCAGCAATGACTCTTCCGTACAGAAAGTAACATAAAACACACAAATGGAACAAAATTATGATCACGATAAGTTCATTTATATTCTTCACCAATTAACAAAACTGCAGTTCACACTTTCGATTTCGTTATAAAGCCAATATTTTCACCAATCCTAATATTTACAGACACTCAGTCTCAACATCTCAAGAGTTCATGTAATCAACACGTCTCTCGGAGTCATGTCGGGTTGGAAAGCTCAATATTTTTGCTATCCGTTTTTACTTGATCACCACTTGTCTTCTTCATTTCAAAGGTTAAAGGTTAGCTATTTAGAAGACAAACAATTTATGCAAAGTATGTATTGGCTTGTTAACTTTAAATGCATGTAAATACTGTGAAATCCAGACACGTTAGCCCCATTTTGCCTATTTAATAATTGTGCTTAATTGTTTTTACAATCTTGTATTTGCACTAGTAAATATAATATCATCTCGAACGAATTATACATTTTCCTTTTTATCTTTACTTTAAAGATTATTATATTATAAATAGCAATAATGAATGTTGCTTTGGTCCTAACAAATTTCCAATTTTGCCTACTGTAACCAGGGACTATACATTACTGTCCCTGCTGTGAGCGAATAGTTATTAATTGTTATATTATTTGGTTTATATTGAACGGCAAGCCTTGAAGCTTGAAAACACCCCTTTTCTAGAACAAGATATTCGTGCAGAAGTTAGACACATATTAACAAAAACAAAAACAATTAAAAAAAAAATTAAGAAAATGACCTAAATCTTTTTACAAAGGCCGGATCCACCGGTGAACAGACTCAAAATAATTCTAAAAATAGGATGTCAATTTGCAACAGTGTTAGTACACCCTTTACCGTTTAAGTAATCCAATATGTAATTACATACACAGGTTAAGTATATTGATGAGATTTCATTCTGCGGTCTTCTTGAACAGTTCGTTTTGTATTTATTGGTCATTCAATTTCATTCACCGGGGTCAATAAATTAAACCAAAAGCTGTCAAATGTATATGTTATCATTTAAATCAGCGGATGCAAAGAAAACGCAGTGAAAGGTAGGGTATTTAAATTACATGTATTTAAGTAATTTAACCTATTATAAGCAGAAAAAAATACCAGAAATTGTACAAGTATCAACCCTATTAGCCCCGTTGTTCATAAGAAAACGCTGGGAATATCCCCTAAAGGATCTCTGTTTTATTGTTATAAATATGTCACTAGGGTAATACCATCAACCTGAAAACTTCCCTGCTGTTGTAACGTCTGATAGTTCGGCAGTTTTATCATGACCTTAAATAACTACCAATTTTCAGGTAATGCCTACAAAAGTTGCCTACTACAATATCACTGGGATGGAAGTGCGTATCGAGAATTTCCTAATTTACGTGAATGCCATTTAATTTCTATAGATGCGACTACATTATGTGCCTTATTTACGTCAATGTACATCTATTTGCAGTAAATTTGTTATTTACTTAAATAAGGCATTTAATCGAGTCGCAACTGTAGAAATTAAATGCCATTGACATAAGTAGGGAAATTCTAGATACGCACTTCAGCACCAGTGGATATGAATTATTTCGATTAAATAATGACAAATGCGCAACAGCCTATTTTAAAAATAGGTGTGAACTTTGTGGTGGTGGTTTTAAAAAAGTAGAACTGCCTCTGTTATATTTGTAAGAAAAATAAATCTATAATTTGTATATTCGACCATTTGATAATTAAAATATGTTAAATGGGTGTTTAGGGGACGACCATTTGATTTTCAGGATGGG